>JAIPRM010001370.1:3500-38733 GCA_025469315.1 Stegophylla sp. TES_Ste_2020
ATATAAAATTATTTTGTTTTTTAATTCCTATACCTATAAAGTACAATAATATGTATTAGGTATATTATATTATATTATTATATTGTGATTTGTGAAATAACAGTGGCCACCAGTTTATGAAAATTTTCTTAGCTAAAAGCTAATGCCTATTACTATTTGTAATCCTAAATTATAATAACACGAATATGGTTATTTTTATCAACAATGCCCATACTTGATTATTAATAAAATCATTATTATAGGTATTAGATAGTAGATACTATCGTATTTATGATCAATGATACTATTGACAAAGACTTCCAACAATGAGGAGTGACTAGTGAATAGTGATGCAAAAAGCATGAAATAAAATATTTAGTTTATTTTCTGTAAACACTGAACTGTGTTTACAGGTTACCAATTAAGTTGAGAAGTTTTATTTTTGACCCACCGTGACGATCCGAAACCCGACAAAAACCAACCCGAAATATTTTTCTTAGGCCCGGCCCGGTCCAAGCCCGTACGGGCCGGGCCGGATACGGGCTGGGTCGAGCTGGCCCGGCCCGTGCTGATCTCTAGTAGACATGCAAATAGGAGAGGGCTATGTACGAATTGAAAGTTTTCAGTGTATGATATAGTGAAACATTATAAGTTATAACCTATATGTATGATGTATATAAGGTACTAATTATACAATTACACGATATTGCTAATCTATTTAATTTGCCTGTAAGTGTTCTAAATATAAATTAACTCTTATTGCTGATAGTTTATGATGGGAAAATTTGGTAGGCAATAAATATTAACAAGGTAATAAGTGCACGGTTGTAATTATTTATTCAAAAAACTCAATAGTTATTTTCTCAGTTTTAAGTTTCGCAATACATGTATGAAGTTGTCCTTTCAAAAATTGATTTATTATATTTCTATAAAGGTTTAAAGTATTTTGCTATTAGTTTATTGAAATATAAATATAAACGATTATTAGTCGTATATAATACGTATACTACGTTTGTGCTGCTATGGTTTTCTCGAGTAGCGCAATAAACTTATGTAATATTATAGGTACGTATGAGAATTGCATTTTGATATAGGAGTGAACGGAAATGTAACCAAAAGGCCACCTATAATTTATAAAGTATATTGAATTAACTAGTATTCTTTACATGTAGTGAATTGTTTAAAAAATAATTAGTTCGATAATTTAATTGAAAATCGAACAGTTAATTTGGTTAGGTTAGGAGTAAATAATTTACAAATGATTTTTGTTACTTTTTAACACTGTTAGAAATATTATGTGTGAGTAAAGTTGTATTTAATTTTCAGTTCATAGTATTAAGAGTTAAAAATAGCAGTCGGTATTAGAAAAAAATTTACGAAAATTAGGTATTTCCAAAATTCTAAAAGTACCTATTTATCCCAAAAGTGATTAAATTTGTTTTAACATTTTTGCAGTCTCATTAGGTAAAATAGTTTTTATGAAAATCTAGTTAACAGTATATTTTATTGTTTTTATTCAATTCTTTGGTAACTTCCTTGTGCTCGGCAAAACTATTGAGAATATTGAAAAATTGCCTGTTTAAAGTACCATATGATCAAAATCATGACATTAAAATACCGAAAACGTATTGTTCTGAGCATTTATTAATTAAAAAAAAGAGTTTCCGTAAAAAAAATAAAACACACACATTGTTATAAATTCACTAGTTTTTTCGCTCTTACCTAGAGTCTAAAAAAAAATTAAAAATAATTTTTCTGCCCTCATGTCACCCTTTTTTGTTCGCTTGTACGCTTTGTTCGCTAATTTTAGAGTATTTTTATTTTATTTTTCCTTACTCTTTTAGATCTGTTTACAGTATTTTCATTGTGACTTATTTAAAATTAATTATACATCATTTATGACTCATTTGCGTATCCTAGGCATACAGAATATTTTAATAAAACGATTTTATGATGTAGTTCATATTATTTTTTAAATTTCCTCGTAACTTGCACAGGTGATATTGGAAAAGTGATAAGTTTTTGTCATACCATATATTGTGTTGTGTAATACACTGAGTTCGGAAAAATGGTTATGTAATTAAATTATTTAATTGCATAACCTTTTGAGTCCGTAATACACTTAAATTGCAATAGAAGATTGATAATATTTAGGTATGAAAAATAAATTGATTTTAAATCATGACATTAAATTTATAGTTGGTAGGTACCTACATAACAATAATTAGGTGGTATAAAATTTATTGTTGAAAAAAAAATACAATAAATTTGGGCGAGAAATAATTTTTAAAATGGGAAGGTATCGGTTAGTTTTATATGTGAAAATTTATTTTTGTTGTAAGACTATATTATTCCTCTAGTGTTCATTTTATATTTTTTATTAAAACGAATGATTTTTGAGATATTAAGCTCAGCATTTTTCATTGAACTTTCACCATTTCGCATAAAAATTTTAATATACGGCTATTAAAATTATCGTTCACTCTTTAAGTTGGTTATTTATTATTTCCTAATGATCTTTACTGAGATTTGAATATTATACACATTTAAAAAGAAAGATAATAATTTTTGGTATACCTAAATCATATATTATTCTATTAAATTGTATAATTCATTGATTGATTTATAATTCGAATTACAACACCTAGTAATTATTTAACAAAAGGCATTGTTTTATTTAAATTTAAAATTTACAAAAAATATCGAGTGCGGTATAAATGCAATACTATTCCACATATGCATAAATCATACCACAAAGCCCTTAAAATTGTAAATAAATAGTTAATTTAAGTAAACTGACGGTTAAACAAAAATATTCGAAAACATTTTTTAAATCGTTTAAAATATTTTTTGTTATATGATTTAACTAAAAATGTAGGCGTTATAATAATGTATAAATTAATTTATAATAATTGTTACTTATTACTTACTTGAATTTTGTGAACACTCATTAATCACAATACAATTTTACTAAACTTGATGAACTTAAATCGATTTTCAATTTTTAATTTTAATAATTATCAGTGTTCCTTATAGAATCAATACTGTTTCCTTCATAAAGGCACCGGTGTATTCCGCTACTCTAGTACTGTAGTAATATTATATACAACGAAGCCAACTAAATAACATTCGTACGACACGTAATGGTAGTGTTATTATGTTTATACGTTATAGAAAAATAGGTTTATCTTAGTTTAAACCAAGTTTATTTGTAAATAATAATATGTGTTAGATATTATTTCCTCGTGAAAAATGATTTACTATAAATAAAAACAAAATATTAAAATTATCTCTATGACTGACTAGACCCACGGGTGTTAGAAATAATAATTTATCTACAATAATCAATGAGAGACTGTCACATTGTATTATTACATAACACATTTGTATTAAAACGCTTGAATAATCATGACATTAGAGTTTTTTAACATATTAAAACATATATTTATTATAAGTTGGCTGATAAAATAATATTGGATAATCCTAAATTTTTTAAATAGGTACCCATCTCCGGGTTTATTATATAAACAAGTCATTTTTTATACGATACGTACTATGTGTCTACTACCACCGATTATTATATATATTAAAATATAATCAATTATATAATACCCAAATGATAACATATTTCGTATGTACATTAAAATATTTTAGAATTTCAATCCTTACAAAATACAGTGAATTTAATGGAATGTTATAAATTTAATAATAGGTAGGTAAATAGATGTTATTATTTCTTTTTAAATTTTTGGATTAATTTTCTACTTACTTAATTATTATCAGACAACCTGGCTGTTTAAAAACAATTGTATATTCTTAAATCGAATACATAATATCGGCATTTTTCTCTTATATGATTTGTATTGATATAATAAATAATAAAATAATTTAAAACATGGTAGATTAGAGTATTCGTTCTTCCTGATTTTTCAAAGTCTGGTGACATATTCCGTTCGCACGTTCTCCAGAAAACTCAAATATCATATTTAGAACTTTTAAATATTTTTCCCGTTATGATGCAAATTAGTTTTTAGTAATTAAATCATCATAAATCACAAATATTGAAAATGTTTAAAATAATCACGAAGCACTTCAAATAAGTTATTAGGTAAAAAATATTTAGTACATACATGTAGCGTTATAAACACAATAAAATGGGTTATGGATTATGATATTTTATCATCAGAAATATACCCAAGTTAAATTTTTCAAAATTTAAACAATGACTTTATGAAAAAAAAATGGGAAATTTTTCATTAATTATTAATTTACACAGAACAAAACTTGTCAGATGTAGTAATTATTCTGTGCAAAACATATTTTATACACATCTGAATTTCCAAATTTTATCCTCGCAGTAATTATTATGGCACAGTTGGTAGTAAACATTTGAATTTATATTATTTGTTTAACGCTGTAATATGATCTAGTTTATTTAACAGATGAAAAAATAAATTTATAAAATCATATGCCTAATATGATTATATGAGTACGTAATTACATTAATGTTGATTAATGTTGAACATTAGCTTAATGCTTTATTGAAGTAAATGATTAATGCTAATATCCAAAAGCTGTTAATGATCATTTTATTGTTTGATTAAATTTGTTGATTTCTTTCGAACTGTTAGGATACAGTTGTTTTAATAGAAAAAAAAAATGGATTTTTTATGTAAGTACACTTAACATTTGATGAAATTATTCGAAATAAAAGCATTGTTTCTATCGCATTGGTTCCTCTCGTCAGCGCTTGCATATTTTAATAACTTATATTTTACAATCTCGAGTATTTTTATTTATTTTTCATTAATATGTATATTATTCAAGTTTATTATTCATATAATATTGTAATGTCATTTTATTTGACTGAAATTTAGTTTCGTCATTATATCTGTATTTCGGTCTGATGGTTTCGAAGGGTTATGTTATTATGTTTATCGATTATTCCATAGAAACGGAAACGTATGGATAATATACCTATTGAAAACATTTTTGTCCGAATGACCCATGTGCCTATCGAAAAAATATGGCCTATAAAATAACGAATTATTAAAATACCTACTTGTATACTACTTACGTGTTAATATTTAAAAACTGTTCGGAAAAGCTAATAATAATTTTATAATTTCTATCGTATCGAGTATCAACATTTATTATATTGTGATTCTTTATTATTCATATATTTTTATCAAGTAGAAGTTGTTATTTCTGTTATAACTATTTTAATAGGTATATTGTCTCAATAATAAATAACATTAACATTTAGGTACCTATTAACTTTGTAACGCGTGACCGGACTGTTGAAAATTTAAACGATTTACAATTTGTTTGGGTGTTTTATTTAATTTGTTGCTGTTAAATATTTTTTCAACCATCCAAACATATTATATTAAACAGAATACTAAATCTAAAATATAATACATATGTATGTTATCTAGGTGTAAAATCACGTTTTATTTTGTATCTGATATTAACGAAGTTAATAATGTTATGAATAAGATGTATTTATTATTTTACAATATTCTAGTGCGTATTTTCAGTGATCATAATATAAGTTACACCCAGTATAGATTGTTTTTTTAGGGATGGCGTATTTTGAAATTCTTTTCTTGTTGGGGGGGGGGCAGGTGGCAGGCCTGGTCATTTTAGTTAAAACATTTAAAGATTGAATATTCTCCACCATAGAGGACGTTATGTTTTATTTAAAGAGATTTAAAAAAATAATTATTTAATATAAATAGGTATTATAGTACTTACGAGTATATAATTATTAGGGCTAATAATTGTTTGCATTTGCATATTTTTATTGATTGGTCCAAGAAATAGCTAGTTTACACCAAAATATGTTTCGTGGCCTAACGATTCTGTACAAAAAATTTTAATTTGCATATTTTTGCATATTTTGGAGTTTTTACATTTTAAGCGCATATTACACGATAGTAACGATAGATTAGGTACTAATAGTAAGTATTAATCATAGACTGTTTTCAGTGGGATAGTGTTATAGATATTCAATTCGTATCACTTAAAGATATCCAAAAATGATTGCTCAAGTAATGGAAAAATAAATAAATAAATAAATAAATAAATAAAAATATAATGTATTATTATTCTTAAGAGAATATTCGTTCAGGAAGAACAATACTTTACAACGAATAAATTTTTGTTATTTGAAGATATCTTAAACGTATATCAAAGAAATACTTAGTTATGTATTTAATAGGTAATTTTTTAAAATATAATATAAATAGTATAAACAAAATTGTGGAACGGTAGAAAATGATATGAATATCCCCATTGATACTTGGGTAAGCAGCGTTCTAAAAAAAAAAAAATCCTATTATTAAGTATCTACCGAGTTACCTACTTTTAAGACGATAAGTTAATTTATTAACTAAAATAAAAGCGTTTTAGTTTAATTTAATCATTTATTAATAACAACTTAACAACCGCCTTGAACGTATATTGTTAGTAGTACTTTAATTATTTGATTTAACTAAAATTCAACGGAAATATAATGGGAACTATGTATATTCACTATCCTATTATTTATAATTATATATTGTTCATTTTTTTTTTAACAGCTTATGTGGATCTTCTGAAGAGTTATGTTAAACAGCCTGAGGGATGGTCAAATTAATTATGGAACTTCAAATTGTCCATCTGCCCACGTTCCGCCTCATAATGTCATCGCCCCGATTCATCAAAACTCTCTTCACTCTACCGAGACTACTACACCACCAGTGGTCTATCCGTGGAATTCAAATCCTCGGATAGAACATTTGTATGGTTTTCATTCCAGATATTATAATCTCGACTTTCCTCCTCCCTACCCGTCAACTACTAATCAATATGTACCTGCAAATATATACGGACAGAACGTTCCACAATGTTGTCAACCGTGTTGCAGGCTCAGGTCTCAGAATGTACCAAAAACATCACCACCACCACCAACACAAGTGTTATACAACCCGATTCGACCAGTGCAACCGTTAAATCGATCTTACAAATCAAAAAAGACTTCAAAAACTCCATGTTCCGAACAGTTCCTACCACCACCGTATATTGCGAATGATTTACCAGTTAAATACGACACACAAAATTGCTATCAACAAAAATATGGCAGCTCATATTTAAATAACACAAACTATTGTCCTCCGGCTAATAACTTGTGGATTCCACCTGCAGCTAATCCTAGTTGGTCTGCTGACAGACTACGGCCTGTAGGCCGCCATACTGGTGTGACAACATCTCATGATTTTAGAAGGGAAAAAAATCAAGAAAGATTGCAAAATTATCCAAATAATCCGTATTCAAATCCTACGAGTTCTACGCATCATAGACCTTATAACTACATTCCACCTATACCAGATGTACAAAATTATCGACCTCCACCTTATCATAGCTCGTTAAAAAGTAACTCATCTGAATATGCATCTTTAGAACAGAACTCAAGATCTGTTCCGTCACAAAGTAATCAAAGTCCAGCACCTGTACAGCAATATTACAACACTCAAACAATACCTTATTCAGATGTCCAAGCATCCAACGAGTCATTTAAATTACCTCAAGTTCCGCCACAAAATTCTACGAAAAGTAATTTAAATGTTAGAGAGTTTCTCGCGAATTGGGATGAAGGAGAAGAAGAGACGAGTGAAAAATCTTCCGAGACAACAGCTCCAATTGTGGTACTCGATTGTATGACAGTTGAAGGAGATGCATTAACTAAAATTCAAGAAAAGCTAAACGTCGTGTCTTATGAAAATTTAGAAAAAGTACTTAAAGAAAATAATAACCCGTTAGTTAACTCGGAATCTAATGATGTCGATTCTGTTCATACTAAAGTAAAACCGCCGTCAAAACCTAATTTTGAACCTATCGATTATACTAAACGTGAAACTGGAATTATTAAACCGTTTATCAGTGAAAAGAAAAGATCACCGATGACTAACACGACTCAGCCTGATAAAAATTATAGTGTCAATTTTGATGGAATGGTAGCTTGGTACGGGAAAAAAAACGCTGATATTTCATCTACAGATCTCATTGAAAGATTAGCCGATAGAATTTTTAATCTAAGCAAATCTCAAGAAAACGATGGCGTATCTTTTGGAACAGCAGCTTATACAGGGCAGATCACTCAATCAAATCGATCTTTTGTAAGTTCGGCTAAAGATCCGTTGAATTATATACAGAATCAACACATGTATAGTTTACAAAATCATACAGAAAAATGTATCGAACCATCTGTCATAAACAAAATCGATTGTAACAATGATTCAATTTCAAGAATACAGTCTTGTGTTTTGAACGAAAGTAAAAAATCATCTACTATTAAATCAAATAACATGAACTCATCGTGTATCGTTGAAAATGTAACTAAAAAATGTTTAAACGTTTCCAACGAAGAAACAGCCCCATGGAATTTACATCAAGGGTCACAAGATCAGCATTTAAATATGTCTTTATACGATCATAGCGTGATTATTAAACCGCTCGACTTTTCTTCTCTTACTGACGAAAGTAAGGGCAATCCTTTTGCGTTTGAAAAGAATTTGTCAAGTGGTAATAAATCGAATAGCGTTAATGATCAGTTCAATAAAGTTTTAAATGAAAACAGTAATTACAATACGAGAGTTTCTAATAACCAACAAATGGATTCGACTAATAGAAATTTTCCAGTCATAGTATCGCCACACGTTCACAGACAAGAGTACAACGGATTTCACGAAAGTGTCATACAGAGAACGGGTTGTGATAAAAACAAACATGATAAAGTGTCCGCTCAAACCGATTTCGAAACTATGAATTGGAATATATCAAATGATCTCGATAAAATAATGAAAAATACTAATATGGCTATGGAACCGTCTTGTTTGTACGACAGGAATAATTATAATATTTTGGACAGCATGAACACGGATAAAAATGTTTCAGCCCAATGGAAGGATAACGTACCTTGTGTGGACTTGACTGTGAACAGTAAACCTAATAACAATCACGATCCGTTCTTCGACAGTTGGAATTTTATCGAAAATTACGAAAATCATTCTAGTAAAAAACAAATTAATCAGCTTTCCAATAACAATGAAGTTCACAATCCTTTATTTTCAAACCAGCTTACTTCTATTGAAGTGTCGAGTAATAAGCATAACTCTGGTGATAGAATTGAAAATGAAACATTGCAAAACATACCTAATGATGTGTCTTCTAATAATGCGCGTTCGCAAGATGTTTTTAATTTGAACAATCGAATACCGGATTTCAGTGACGGTTTTGAGTTATCAGTTATACCCGAGCCTCACGATTACATGCAATTTAATAAAAAGACTACTGATAACGAACGACGTACGGATGGCTCGATTTTCGAACATTTAAACGAAACAAAGGGTTTTAGAACTACTGCGAATGAAATGACAAATATTAAAAACGACCAGAACAAATCCGATATCGTTGGTCTACCTAGTTTTAAAGAAAAAGAGCCATTAGCACCTATGTTAGTTCCCCCTAAACTTAATATTGTAAAACCTATTTTACGAGATCCAAGTCAAATATACTCGGTCATTAAACAAAAGAATAAGTACGATAACGCGTGTATCGACAACGAAAGTATTGTGTCGAATAAAACCGGGAATAATTTAAGAGGAAATCATGTAAATAATTTTAATGCCGTAGATTTAAAATCAAAATATAACAGCGTGCAATTAAATCAATTTGACGTTTGGTCCGAAAAATTCGAGTTAAAAAGTAATCCAAACAATTCGTCTAGTCCAGTTGTTCACTGTGACGTTGAAATCACCCAATTCAAGAGTGCTCCTGAAAACCGAAATAATACGTCTAAGTCAATAATAACTGAAGATTATCAAGCCAAAAGTGACAAGTTACCAAAAAATACGAGTTGTAATTTGACTTTGAATAAAATGAATCTGATTGAAAACGAAAAATTGAACTCAAATGATTTTCTCAATTGTTTAGAAAGTACAAAAACCGATGATCAGAAATATCGAGATACTTTGGACGAATTCGAAACATCATTTGGATTTGATATACATTGTAATAACGAGTCCAATAAATCTTTTCACGAAGATATTGTTGATAAGTGTTTAGAGGAAAGAATTAAAGATCAGATTGGTGAACATAATATGAATACATCCGATTCAAATATTACACCTAACAGCGATATGGTATCAAATAGTACCGCCCAATTACCTTTTCAGTGTGATTTTCAATCGGGATATCTAATCAAAAATTATTTCGATGAAAACAAAAATAAGGCAATCGTATTTGATAGAAATCAAATTAGCAACGATGAAAAATCAAGTAAAATACCTTTTAGTTATCATAGTGAAATGGAACATTCTTTCGAATTTCATAACAATAAAAATTTACATGTCACTCAAAATTCGGAAAAAATAGCCGATTATAATATTTTGAATAATGTGAACTGTGGTAGTGGACAAATTCAAAATGATATTAAAAAAAGTAGTTCGAGTTTTATAAATCAAGTCGAATTCAAACCTTCATTTGAATCGGGTCATAAAAGTACCTGTACAAATAAATTAATGAGTACAGAAAAAAATAATTTACAACATTATTTAAGTATTGAAGATCGACATTTTGAATTCGAAAATAATAAAAAAAATATTCTTGAACCGACAACCAACTGTGAAGAGATTATTAGAACACGTTTTAACGATAGTTGTAAAATGAGTCGTAGTGATTCTGATATCCATAAATTGTCCAATATTCGAAAACATTCTAATGTTAATTTTGAGTTAAACATTGATAATACAAATATTTTTGAAACTGATTCAAATACTACAGAAAACAAAACTGAAGCGAATAAAAATCTTGAATTGCAAAATATCAAGAATAGTTTTGATTCAACATTTCATTCTAATAATTCAATAAGTATTAAACAGCATAATAATTTTAACGATAAAAGTATTTTTGGAATCGAAAACAATAACTGTGTCATGTATCAAACACAAAATGTAGAAAAAATAAATGAATTTGATTTTGAGACAAGGATCATTCAAAATTTGGGATTGGACTGTTCAAATAGTAACGTTCAAGAAACGACCAGCTCAAAAAAAGTATTCACTAGTGAAAATCAAATGAAAACTAAATACCCCTCTAAATATAATTTTGAAGTAAATAACCAAAATAGTACACAACATTTAACACATTTTAAAAATCCTTCAAGTATACA
The DNA here is from genome assembly GCA_025469315.1 of Stegophylla sp. TES_Ste_2020. Taxonomy (NCBI): domain Eukaryota; kingdom Metazoa; phylum Arthropoda; class Insecta; order Hemiptera; family Aphididae; genus Stegophylla; species Stegophylla sp. TES_Ste_2020. The sequence goes on from JAIPRM010001370.1 coordinate 14,692, forward strand.
CGAAACAAATTCAGATGTAGCTCGTAATGATATAACACAAAGAAATAACGGAATTGAAGCAGATAATAATGCCAATCGAGGAAATAAAATAGATCGTATTTTTGAAGTCGATTGTGATGTACAAGAAAAAGAAAGCCATAAAATGTTCGAAGATTTTGATATTCGGAATAAAAACGCCGAAGAAATTAATCTTAATAACTGTAGTACTAAAAATAAATCCAATATCAATATTAACTCTGAAGTTGAGAATATTTTTGAAAATTTATGTGATAACCTGACAACTTTGAATGCTAAAATAGTCGATTCTAAAATTTCTGACCAATGTAGCCAAAACGGTGATAATTTTGATGTTTCTAAAAGTCAAGATATTGCTGAAGACCAAACTTTAAGAACCAATAACTCAGCAACAGATGATGAAGACTGTAAGAAATTGCAAATTGACGAGTGTCGCAATGAAACTAAGGAAACATTCCAAAAATCTGATTCAAGTTTACTTCAAGAATTGATGAATAATTCGACTTCTCATTTAACGTCGACCATATTAAAACAAAGAACACTATTAGAAGAAGCATTAACGACGGATGATGTGTGTAACACGAAAGAGTTGAATAAATGTGTACCGAATAAAAATGAAGATATTTTAGACCTTTCTTACATAAACGCTGAACACGAAAACTCCAAGACATTCGAAGAAAAACATAGTGAAGACCTTAAACGAGACGAGTTAGAGTCGATAAATCAAAATAATATGCAAACTATTAAAAATATGACAGTCGACACGGTTCAAGGTGACACTATAAAGCAAATGTTGGAAAATATCAAGACTGATTTATTGAACGCTGTAACAAATACACATAGTATAACACATGATGATGATGGACATAGCCAAAATATTGGTTATGGATCCAGTCACGTCGAGTTTAATCGCCAACAAAAGGCTGATATCGATGAAATTGAAAATTCAAATGATTCCGAGTGTAGTCCGTCGAGTCAAGCCGAGTTTACTTGTCAACAAGGTTGTGAGATGAAAAATTCGCCAGATTCTGTGTCCAGTTCATTGAGCGACGCCGAAATTATTTGTCAACAAAACGATGTCGATGTTGAGTTTAAAAATACATCTAACTGTGAATCTAGTTTGTTCGACCGCGCCGAATCAACTTACCAACAAAATTCCAATAATGCTGAGATTGAAAGTTCGACTAGTGCACCGTCTAGTTTATTGAATCACGCTGAATCGATATATCGTCGTCATTCTAACGAAACTGTCGAAATTAAAGATTTGACTAATTCGGATTCTAGTTCGTTTAATTCCTCTGAGTTCACCTGTCAACCGAATTCAAATAAAACAGTTGAGATTGATGATTTGCCATGTTCTGATTATAATTCGTCGAATTATGCCGGAGATACTTTCCAACACAACTTCAGTAATAATAATAACAACTACGAAGATTCGGCTGGTTCTGAATCTATATTTTCGATTCATGCTGAACCTCCTGCTTGCCAACAAAATTTCAATAACGATGTCGAGGCTGAAAATTCGGATAATTTTCAACTTACTCGTCAACAAAGCTCCATTAATAGTGTCGTGAATGACGATTTGGCTTGTTCTGATTCTAATTCGTTGAATCACGTCGAATCTGCTTGCCAACGAAATTCCAATAACGGTGTTGACATTGAAGATTTAGCTAGTTCTGAATCTAATTCGTCTAATTATCCTGAACCTATTTGTCGGCCGAATTCCAATAACGGTTTTGAGCTTGAAGATCTGGCTCTTTCTGAATCTAGTTCGTCTAGTCACGCTGAACTCACTTGCCGACAAAATTCCTGTAACGATGACGAGGTTGAAGATTTGGCTATTTCCGAATCTAGTTTGTCGAATCACGCTGAACTTACTTGTCAACGAAATTCCAGTAATGATGTCGAGATTGAAAATTCAACTGGTTATGAGTCTAATTTGTTGAATCACGCCGAAATTACTACTCACCGACAATATTCCTACAACGATGACCAAATTAAAAACGTAATTAGTCCTAAATCACCTAGTCAATTAAATCATATCGAATCCTCGTCTAATATAGATTCTAGTTATATTGTCCAAGATAAAACTGATTCTAAATCTGGTTCGTTGTGTAACGGCAATTCAAAATGTCAGCAGTATCCCCATAAACCTGTTGAAGTTATTAAAGTATCGACCGGATCTAGTCCAAGTGTATTATTAAATCACGATGAATTAATATGCCAAGAACGTTCCAGTAAGATCGTTGATATTGAAGATTCGATCGGTTCCGGACCGGGTTTATTAAATAGCAGCGTCGAATCAAAGAGCAACCAACATTCCGATGATATTTCCGAGGTAGGAAACGTAACTAGTAAAAAGAGTTTGGAATTGTCTGAAAACAATAATCCCAAATCAAACGTTGATCTTTGTCTTAATAACTCTAAAGGATTTGATAAGTGCATACAGTTACCAAGAGTAAAATTTATTTTAAAATGCCACCGTCAAAATATGATGAAATCAAATATATTCGACGAAGAACCGGTCGTGCCTTTTAAAAAATGCAAATTGGTACAAGACGAACAGTTGATTGCTCGGCAAGTGCTTAAAAAAAAGAGTAATTTTTATAGACCGTGGAATAGTGTGTATCGAAAAGAATGGACTGATGAACCAAAGGAAATTTCCGAAGAGGCCGTGGAAACAATATGTTTACAAAATCCTGTTAATGTAGACAACACTGTGGAAAACATTGAATGTCTGAGTTCTAATGAAAAAGAAAATGAAGTATTATCTTCGGCAGAGTCACCGAGTGACTCTACTAATGAGTCTATTGAAAAACCCGAGTACACCGAAAACGAAGAAATTCGTATTGATGCGCGCAAGAGTCCTGTTGTTGTTAGTCCGTCTACCCTGGATGAACTTTGTACTCCAGTTCCGTCGCCGTTTGATGATTTTCAGCCGGAGAATCCATCGCCTGAAAACTGCGGTAACGAGGAATATTGGGACAAATCGCTGGAAAACGAGTACAAAAATGTACTGTACAAAACGATATCTAAATTGACGAAAATTCGTGTCAACATCAGAGACAAGTTTGACACTCGATTGTTGGCGCGTAGAATAAACGGGACGAAACAAAGAAAATGGCGACGGTGGTGGAGACGAAGACGGCTACTCGAGCGAACAAGACTCGTCAGTGACAACGTTGACGAACTTGAGGTCGACGACATCGTGGCGGCCGTCGAAGTCCCGGCAGAAGTACTACGATTGAACACGACGAGCCCTGTGTGTAAGATCAAGGTCCAGTTGCCTTGGGGCAGGATATTTAATTTGAACAACGTGAATGACAACCAGAAGACCAAGGACACTAAAATCGAATTGGGTCCTGCCAAAATAGAAGTGAGATTGAGTCAGACACCTGGTGAATGGCAAGTAGCAGCTTGTGAATCGATGACGTCGTCCAAGTCTGTGGTAAGCGTACGGCGATTGGTGCTGCAAAGAGCCAGTCCCGCAAAAGAGGACTGTGTTGAAGGTGGCCGTGAAAGTCCTGCAAAGGATCGTGACGGTGATCGTAATAGTCCTCCGGAGAATTTCAACGCGGATCGTGATAGTCCTACTACAAGGGATTACGGTGATGGTCGTAACAGTAGTCCTGCTAGAGTTTCAGTTGACGACGGCTGTAATAATCCTGCAAACAGCTGTGAAAGGGACGGAAATAGTCTTGAAAATTATAGTAACAGTCCTGGTGGTTGTCATAGTCTTACAGAGGATTATGAAAACGGTTGTACTACGATCAGCATCAACAGCAGTTGTAACGATAACAGTAGCAACAGTAGTGACGTCACTGGTAGTAAGGACAACGGTGGCTTGAGGAAAAGTCCTAGAAAATTACCGAAAATCGTGATACGCCGAATCGGACAGGACAATAATTATACCAGCTACGTGAGTAGTAGTGGATTCGAGGGCGACGACATAATTAACGGCGCTCGTCGGTTGACGGTTCGGTTGGTCAGAGATCACAAGCTGGATGCAATGGCGGCTGAAGGGATCACTACTGTGCACCTAAAAAATAATGTTCCTATCTCTGATGAATCTGCAGCTGCGCACGGGCACGGTGCAAAAAGAGTTCGTTACACGTAAACCATCATCAGGTATGTTGCACGTTTCATAGTTTCTTAAATAATAATCGATAATTATTTATAATTAATTATAATATTACATAATATACCAACAACTTGGATATTAAAGATCAATATCGGCGGGGTCGGGTCTAAGATTTTAAACTCCAGGTAAAAGTCATAATAAATAACTCAAATTTTAAGCTACATGATTTGTACTTATATATTTTTACGAAACAAAGATAATACAGCATGTTCCAGAAATTCCGTTCCACTCATAATATTTCAGTAGCTTATAAATATTTTTTAATGTGGTTTTTTAGTGTTTAATCTTTATACAAACTACAATTTGATGACATTAATAATTATAAAATAGCAATTTTATTTAAGTTTTCAAAGACAAATTAAATATATATATATATATATACTTCGAAGTTTAATAGAAATTGACCAAGTTAGAGCTAGTTAAGTGTTTGATTTTATGAAAATAAAAGTTGTAAGCAAAAACACAACTCACTCTAACTTGGGAAATTTTTACTAAATATCGATAACTTTTTTTAAAAATTAACCTTTAAAAAAAAGTGTAATAAAAATAGCTATTTCGAAATTTTAAAAATATTAGTTTTAAGAAAAAAAATTGGAATTTTTAATTTTTGATAACCTGCTCTAACTTAGCAAATTTTCACTGAATTTCAATATTTTTTTTATTTTTTATTTTAATTTATTTTTAAATTTTTTTTTAGTAAATTGCCTATTTTGAAATTTTTAAAAAGTTAACTCAAAGAAAAAACAATTTTGAATTTTTTAAATTAATGTCATAAGATTATTATTTGTGTAAGGTTTAATCTCTGAAAATAAAAAACAATCTAAGTATTGATATCCCGACAAATTATTAAGGGTATCACGGGCGGGACTTCTGGATATACAGTATAATATTGTGAAATACAATTTACACGGGTACTGTTTATTTATTAAGCAATAAATATACGTAAACAACTGTTAATAGTTTTTATAAATGTTATATTATTCTTTTAATTGACACGATTCCATTAGTCGAATATTTAATTAGGTAAATGAAATTAGAAGCTTTAAATTTAAACGTGTTCTTTGGAAAAATATGTAATCGGAATGAACTTTTTTCATTATTGTGTCTAGTGAAATTTTCCTTTGAGATTATTGATAGTGTCAATAGCTACTAATCAAATGATAATCGGGTTTTCAAATTTAAATTTTAGCGTGGAAAATAATTACTTTGTCATCGTTTTTTTTGGTATTCAACTCAATATTTTTATAATTAAATATATAAATTTAGACAGGTACATGTATTTATAATATATAAATAGGTATTAAATTTACAATCATCATCGATTTCTAAAGGCCACGTTGTAGCCATTCTGTCACTTGCTATTTTCTTTTAAGCTGTTGATAAAACCCCCCCACACGTTAAACGATTTCTTCAAATACGGATTTATATGATCTTCTAACGGTTCTTTTATCATTTATTTTCGATTCCATGATTATATGGTAATAAATTGATTGCACTGTTACCAGATGTGTCAAATAGCTTAATTTTTCTTTCCATTATATTGCATTCGTCATGGGTTATTTTCTCATTAGCTCCTTCCAGCACATTCGTTCATTCGTCTTCATCGCCTCTATATCTCTTATACCAGTTATACCATTCAGTCGTCCATATTTTAAAACCATATAACAGAATATTCTAAATGTGTGTTTTTAATTTACACTATTGCCGCTAAAACGATGATATTAAGTCAATAGTCAACGGTACATAATTATATTAATACCCCAGAGAAATTAAATTTGTTTGCTCCCGGGAATACATATACAATGACCGGCCCTGCCTATATAGGATATTGTTCATAGTTAGGTTTATTTATTTATTTATTATTATTTTTTTTTTTCCAGGAAACTATTGTTTGAGAAAAAACTTTCGTTTTTATTTTTTATTTATTCCCCTTGTGAATGGGACCGATTCGACATATGTTACCAATAATATAATTACAACCTTGAAACTTTTATCATGATTTTTCTTTCAATTGTTGTTTTACATTTTATATTTTTACGATTGTTGTTTTCGATTTGATTTTTTTTTTTTTTATTAATAATCTACACATTGTGAATTATATTAGACAAAACGGATGATCCTATCGTAGTTATTATGTTATACATATATTTTTTTTTGTTTTGTTGATTGTTAAGATTTTATTTAAAAATAGGTACATACATGTTTTTTTGTTGGTAATCATTTTATAATTATTATTATATTGTTATTCGTGTGTGAGGTTGTAGTTTTTTGTTGTTTTAAATTTTGAAAAATTGGCTTTGAAAAACCAAAGATTATTAAACCACGTGTTCGTGTACTTCATATTATTTTAGTGGAAACATTGTTTGTTTGTTAACCTCTAAGAATTGCATAATTTTATATTATTCGTATTTTAACCACCGCTACAGGAATTCCTGTACTAAATAATATATTCATAGATACGCATCTCTCGTTTTACTAACGATCATTTTTACCATAATATTATATTGATAATTCAACGGTAATCAAAATTAAAATTAAGTGTGGTATAATTTATAAATTAACTCTTGAAAATCTACCCAATTTTCGCTTGTGTAGGTTAGGTGAGTAAATATATCATATTTTTTTTCTCAATTTTTTTTAACTTACGTTCTCAGTTAATTTAAATTTTCTTGTAAATGTTAATATTTAAAGAGTTCATGCCTGTGTTCTATGACTGTTCAACGAAATAATAAAAGTGACAAAAAATATAGTTCAAATCAGAAAATCTGACATATCTTTTGACGTAGTAATTAATACTTAAATCATTTTTTATTATTTTTTCGAATAATTGTAACAACTTTGCGTTACATTTAAAGCGTTTTAATTTTTAGGAAAATTTTTTTCACAGTTTAAAATAATTGTATTCCGTAAATACTTGATTTTTAGAAAAATATTAGTAATAAAATTTCTTATCTACGATTAATCCTTTATTTATTGAGATTTTCAAACTTTAAGAAAACGTTGATTTATTTATTTTTTTGTTGTGCCCATTGATGACGACTTAATTGTTATTATATTATATTTTCTACAATTTATAAACTTTAATTTTTTTTTTAAACTTATAAATTACAGTTTTCACGTTTAAAATTTTGAGTTCCAAGAATAAAAGGAATATTATCGAAACGTTTTAATTGTAACGCACGAGTGGTATTCAAGAAGTTAATAAATAAAAAAATTTAAAAAAATGAGTTGAAAATTGTGATTTGAATACGAAATTCTTAATTTTTCATATATTATTTTTACTATACCCTAACTAAATTTATACATATATTTGTTTGATAATATTTAAAGTTAACAGTTCAGTTTGAAACAATACCTAATGAATAAATTAACGATTAAATATTCGTAAAGAGCTTAATTCGTTTCGTCAAATAAATTTCGTTTGGTCTCCAATCGTGTGATTTATACATATATCCTGAAATTCGTCTCAGTCGTAGATATTATTATCCACAAATTAGTTAACCGCTTATTGTATTGCGTTCCTAGTCAGTATTTTTAATTGTTTAATGTTTAAATATATATATATATATATATATGAACTGTTTTTTTTATTTAATTTTCCCCGTTTTAAATTTTAAATTATTTAAATATATATTATAAACATTATTAACACCACGAAACGTAACCAAATACATTCCCTAAATCATTTCAGTTTTAATTTTAATTGGCTGTGATTTAAAAAACTAAATCCCAAAGGTATTTTTGACTAAATATGTATAGTTATATAAACAAACATTCTGTTTTACTGATAAAGTAACTGACTTTGAGCTTTAAACGTATATTTATAATAAAGGATTCTAAATAATTACTGTAATGTGATCTTTAAAATATAAAATATTCTAAACGTATTATTAATGATGGAGTATTTAGTAATTATTTCAATTTAAAACGTCTGTAAGGTTGAACAGTGCTTTACAAATTTTGATTTTAATTTTTGGCTGTTTTTTTATAGCAAAGGACTTTAAAGGGTTTAATAATAATAGTAAATATTATAATAAAATTCATATTATATTATTCGAAACAAGATTAAATAATATTATCTTTTTTAAAAAAAACATCATTTTTTCATAAATTAATTTTTGTAATTTAAAATATTTAATATTTTAGTAAATATTCATTCACTTATGCCTTATAATGTTTTGAAGGAAACATATATTATATTTTATTGTTATATCACCATTATAATACTTGCGAGTAAACTGAATTTATTAGTAAAAAGAATATATATCAATATTGTTTTGTAACATAATATTTATTTATTTAGTGAAATTCTATTTCATGCACTGCAAGTTCGCGTGATAAAATTAACAAAAAAAAAATTAAAAAAAAAAATAAAGAAATGGAAAATATTCTACGATTGTCCATTTATTTTGAACCAAATATTTTTTTTTTTTTAATTTATTGTAATATACACCTTGTACTTTTCTTTACATATTATGTATATTATATTTATCAGAATTATTACTATATTTTTCTTATGTAAATTTACACACATATATATATATATATATATATATATATATTTGTAAATATTATCAACGGACCAAATATATTATTATTAATTTATTATATTGAATTCACGTAGATTTTAAGGATCAATTGTGTGAAATATTATTGAATTTATAACAAAAATCATCTCAATCACGATTATATTATTATTATTATTAAGTTTCGTACCTACACTTAGGTTAAGAATTTAAAATATTAAATCCGATTAAATATTATATTATATATATATATAGTGGACATGGACTAATTCAATCAATCGTAGGTGTAAATTATATAAAATAATAAATCAGTTCAACTATTTTATATTATTGTTTTTTTTTTTTTTTTTTTTTTTTTTTAAGACTGAACGCATTTTAAAATATTATATTATAATTTAATATACTCATTGAGATCTCAGGCAAAATAATAATGTATTGTATAAAAAAAGAATTCATAAGATATTTTATTATAAAATATGTTATAATATAGGTAGTGTAGTAGTAAATATGATTAAACCCACCGTTTGTATTGTGAATGCATACAGTTACAAAATAATTATAATAATAATAATAATATATGACGACGAATTTTACGATATATTATAATAAATATTAATTATTATCGTCGCCTGAAAAAAAAATAAATAATAATAATATGAGAAATATTCGGTTTTATTTTTATTCTTAAATTTTTTCGAATTGATTTTGGTGACCGAGATAAAAAAAGAAAAGTGCCTTTCATATTATCGTTATATATATATATATATATATATATATATATATATATATATATACGAGGGAGAATCAAAAAGTAAATTGCGTTTTGCCATAAGTTAAAAAATAATACGATTTTGGAAAAAAAAAGTTTATTTTTAAGTCATAGGACTAAAGACGTGAAAATCACAAGGTGACAAATCAGAACTGTACTTCTCATTTGAATTTTCGAAGAAGATCCTCCATCGTGACGTTCGCTGAATGGGGGGGGGGTGGTAGCGTTGTCACACGGAGAACCTCAATAAAATTCCTTTCGTCAATCATTCTGGCCTAACTTCACACACCAGTGGCGCATTTAAGGGGAGTCAAAAGGGCGTCAACATTTTAGAGTTTCTTAAAAAAAAATTCGTCTCTTATTATATAAAAATATATTCATTTGACTATCTTCTTATCTGACTCGTTCAAAGCCGTTGATTTTTTATATCTACGGATGAAAAAGTAATACATTTTAACATAATATATATATAACTTACATAACATAATATAACTTTTACTATTTTACTCAAATTTATTATTTGGTATAATTTTTTAATTGAATAAAACACTGAAATATTATATTATACTGTTAAACCCTAGAATATTCATTTTGAAATGTTATTCGAAATAAGTAAGAAGCACATTTTTTGTTATTGAGGGTGAAGAGGGAAGGTCTGAGGTTAAAAAGACTACTAACAAGTTAGTGGGAGGGGGGCGGTAAAATTATTTCGCTCCGGAGCGCATATATAATTCTAAATGCGCCACTGACACCTCCCCCATATGTATTTGTACTGGTTTATAATTTTTTAACCATAAAAATGCACGAATTTCAATTTTGGACGACATAATATTGTTATCAGTAGCCATGACTTTGAAATTTTTGTTACTGATAAAAGCTTAACGACTAACTATCAAAATTTAGGAATCAATACTATCATGTGTACAGTGTTTTTCCAAAGTTTCAACAAAAAAACATTCACTTGGAGACAAAAAATATGCCAAAATGCAACTTACTTTTTGATTACCCCTTCGTATATATATATATATATATTTTCGATATTCGAAAATATTCTTTGTAGTAGTAGTATTTATCTATTACTACTATTATATACGTAGTATCTACGTTTATACAAAACAAGGTAAATCGGGTAAAACTCTACTGGTGAAAAAAAAAAATTTATTATTTCCATGTGATTTATTAATTAATTAGCATTTAATTATCGCTTCGTGACTTATGTCGTTTACTATCATCTCAAACTACAACGTGTTCTTTATAATTGTCATGTGTGTGTGTAACACAAAATATCGCCGTATTTGAAACAAAAAAAAAATAATAATAATAAATATATTCAACGCCGTAATATATGTATAATTCGAATGCCGAGTATAATTTTTTTTTTTTTTACCTTGTTGTTTGTACTCGTGAAACGTTCGTCGTCGTCGCTATTCAAATTATATTTATGTAAACAATAATGCGCGGTTTTGTTTTAACTATTTATTGTATCGTCGTCGTCGTCGTATCTTATCATTTTTTTATTAAGGTATATAATAATTATTATTATTATTCGTAGGTACGGACTTGAATATTTTATTTATATATATTTATTATAAACAAACACCTCATTATATAATTGTACTTTTTCTTCTTGTTTTATTTTTTTTTTTTTTGTTAAGTTAAATGTTTACATACATATATGTATGTTTTTAAATAATATATATATTCATTATTATTATTATTATATTGTTTTTTTAGTATTTTACACGAATATAGGTTATTATTATTGTACATGTACCTGTAAGTTATAATTATATTATTATTATGTATTTTAAGGGGGGGGGGGTAAAAACTCCAAAAACGCAGCCCACTAAAAATATTATAAATTGTTTTCGCGTTGTTTTTTTTTATTATTATTAATTATATACATTATATTATTGATATTATTTATAATAGTTGTATTGATTGATTTTTGGTGTTTTTAAGTCACAAACGAAGACGTAGCTTACACACTGTTATTAGTTTTGGTACCTATATATATATTTATTTATTTGTTTTTTTTTTTTTTTCGTTGGTATTTATAAATGAATACACTATTGTTTTTTGATTTGCAAAGTGTTGTGAAATATACAGGGTATGTGTATAAACGTTTTTTTTTTTATTATTTTATTTCCTCCCCTCGTTCTCAAAGAAATTTAAACTTGAAAAAAAAGTTATAAAACGATCTTTTGTTAAATGATAATAATATAACTTTTTCTAACTCGGTCTGTTTGCGCGACTACGACCTGGAAGTATATATAAATTGGGCGTGTAAAAAAAAAAAAAAAAAATGATAAAAAGCCCGACTCGAAAACAACCGTCCGTGACCCTCGGATGATCCCCCGGGTCAACGTGCGGCGCGAGTCGACCGAGAATTATTATACATTGGAATAAATTAATTAGCAAAACGTCCGTCGCGGCGTTATGGGTCTCACGATGGGCTATTAAATATTTGTCATCGCGCGACGACAAAGCGATATTTAATATTACTAGTATTTTTAGATTTTGAACGAAGTGAAGTTTTTACTATGATGTTTATTTTTTTTTTACGACTTTTCGTATTGAACTATACTTGTCCAAAAGTTTCGATCAGCTACTTTTTGAAACCGGATTTGCCTCTAGACGGTACTTTAGAGAGGTCATTTTTTGAATTCCCCAATTCTTCAATTTTTTTTTTTTTTTTTTGAAAAAACTACCTAAAATTTTAAAAAAAATACTCGGAAACCACCATCGTTTTTTTGATCCGAACTATATGAAAATTGAAAACTTAGATAGAAAATAATATAAGAAAGATTTTTTTTTCTCATTTATTTTTAATAAATATTAACTTTCTTCGCGTTTAGAATCGTTTTATCGTTTCTTTAAAATAATTCAATAAACCCGTCAAGAGAATCCCACCCGATGTGCGAAATATACACTTTTTTTTTTCTGCAAATTTCTAATATAATTTTATTGTTATTTCACTGCGCCGCCGCGAGTATACAATGGACGAGATATGATTTTATAGAAAAAAAAAAAAAAAAAACCAAAAATCGCGTTTACGAGAAAAAATACCGCTTAAAACCGAAAAATAATTCACCGAGCTCGGAATAAACGGAAAATTATAACGTATGCGCGTCTCGTATGTATTATACACAACATTACGACAGTGGTTCTCAACCTTTTTTGAATGACGGAACACTTAATATTTTCGTGGAACATAACGATTTTTCATGGCTTAACACAGAGGTTCCCAAACTTTTTAGGGGTTCACGACCCGTTTTGGAAATTTTTCAATTTTGACGACCCACCACAATGTCCATCTTTTCTTTTTTATTATTTTGCTCTATTGCTTCTTGAGCGACGGAAATAAAAAAGATACAGTGTAAATTATTATGCATTTTGTAACTATTTTTTTAATTTTTATAACTGTAATAAAATTATTATTTTATTTGTTTATTTTTAAAAAATTCATAAGAGAAAAAAAATTGAATTGAATACGAACAAAGCCCGTCATACTTCGCACCATGAGAATTTTTCACTCAAATAAGTAATAATGCACGTATGTTTCTTTGCTTTTTTGATATTTTATATAATTACTATCATCAATTAAAAAAAAGTTGTCGTTACACCAACTACATGTGTGTGATTTATTTTTTAAAGTACCTATACAACAAATGTGATAGATTTTTTATTTTTACCCATAAGGAGAGGGGGCGCGCGAGATTTTCGAAAATCTATAAAAGGGGGGAGGCGTAGAATACAAATGATTGGAAACAACAGGTTTTCTTCGAAACGTTTTTTCCTTCCTGCGACACAACAACAACGGTTGAATATTATATTCGATTCGATTCGACCGCCGCTGTTTTTTTAATCGAGAAAAATTATACAATAATAATACTACTTCTACTATACTGATATTATTATTATTATTATGTGAAGTGTACGGGTGAATAACGTTTCATATCCGATGCATATATATATATATATATATATATTATAATTGTATAGCTGCTACTGTATGCAAATCGGTCGGCCAGACCGGAGGTGCTGCTCCGTCACCGCATTTGTATAATGAGCCGTTTGAATTCTCATCGAGACCTTCGAAATTCAACGCGCAAAGTCAATCGCTCGCTGCTTCGTATACAACAGCAGCTGCAGGTAAGTATAATAATAATAATAATAATAATAATATTATGTGTGCAGCGTCGTACATAGATAGGTGTAGGTACAAAGCCGGCGGCGGCCGAGTAGTAGTAAATCGATTTATTCTTGTTGTAATGTAAAGTCATATATTATCTAAAGAGATAGGATGTTCATGATGACAAATGCATTTATTTCGTCCTTTTTTAATCCTATGCAATGCTCTCCGAGTTGAAAAATTTGTTTCATGCCTCCCCGATTATTCAAAATATGAAAATTTAATTTTGCATTTTTTTTTTTTTGTCATTATTTCATATTACATAAGTCATTTTTTGTAGTTTTGGTAAATTATTGGTCATTTTTACATAATAAAATTCAGACTTTCAGGAACAATTTTACATTTTTTTGATTCTGAACGAAGTAAAGAAGCTTATGTTTTTACAATAATGTTAATTTTAGATTCTAAATGGAGTGAAGAAGTTAGTGTTTTTATAATGATGTTTGTTTTAGATTCTGAACGAAGTGAAGAAGCTAGTGTTTTTACAATGATGTTTAATTTTTTTTTTCTGTGTACAACTTTTCGTATGGAAATACTTGTCCAAAAAATGTCGATCAGTAACTTTTTGAAACCGGATTCGCCTTTATAGTTGGTACCTTAGAGAGGTCATTTTTTAAATTTCTCAATTCTTCAATTTTTTTTTTGGAAAAACTACCCAAAATTTGACAAAAACGACTCGGAAACCATCATTTTTTTGAGCCGAACTATAATGCAAATTTAAACATAGATAGAAAATCATATAAGAAAGATTTTGGCGCAAGAAAATTTTGAAAATGTGAAAAAAAAATTTTGGTCATTTTTCTAACATTTTTTTTTTCTCATTTATTTTTTATATTATTAACTTTCTTCGCGTTCAGAATCGTTTTATTGAAGAAATGATTAATCGTTTCTTTAAATTCAATACACCCGTCAAGAGAATTCCACCCGTCGTGCGAAGTATGTCCGGCTTTATTTAAAAATTTTTTTTTATCTTTCTGGAAACACTTTTTCATATAGAAATATTCGTCCAAAAGTTTCGATCAGTATCTCTATAGAACTTGAATCGTACCCAGATGGTACTTTAGAGAGGTCATTTTTTAAATTTCTCAATACTTTTTCCAAAAAACGTGGTAAAACTGTCGAAAAATTGACAAAAAACGGCAAAATATGCAATTTCCGTAACATTGAAAATTTCTTTTTACGATAACTTCTAAAATAATGCAGCTAAGGACTTGAAATTTTCACCAACCACTGAAAATAGTTACGAGAACATTTCATAAAAAATTACAAAAAGATTTCATCAATTTTGATTTAAATACAGTATTTTGAAAATTTCGGAAATTTCTCATTTTTTGTTAGTTTTTATGAAATAGAATTTTTGATTTTTGATATTAAGATTTGAAGATTTAATGTGATCTCTCTGACATGTATGTCTAATTGACCTGAAAAAATCTCAAAAATCGTTAGTCAACTTTTTTTTTTATACCCGTTTGAAGTTAGAATTTCGACGAAATTCATTAGTTTTACCTTAAATTATACAGTTTAACGTACATATAAGAAAATTGGTTTAACCAATTACTATTGTACATCGTGAACTGAAACTATGCTCGGAATCGTTTTATTGAATAAATGATTTATCGTTTCTTTAAAATTCAACACACCCACCAAGGATATCCCATCCGGATAACGAAGTATATCCATGGTGCGAAGTATGTCCGGCCTTTTAAACCCTTTTATTGTGCAATGAAACTTGTATCTTTTAAACAGCCAAATTTGGATAGAACTAATTTTTTTTCAAGTAATTTTAGTTCTTTTAATCTTTGTACTTCAAACAAAAATCCACTCAATGACAACGAATTATTAAAGTTTCAATTTAAATTTTTAATTTTTTAGCAACACTTACACGTCGTTATTTCGCGGCAAGATGACCTTAGACTAGAGTGACTAGGTAAACATTTTTGAAATCCGAGACAATAAATTTAAATTACAATTTTTTATTCATTAACCTCGCCAAACGAAACCTTACCGTTTTCGTTGCCAATTAATTATATTACTGTGAAATGTAAAATACTAGAAATTTAAATAAAAAAAAGCCGGACAGACTTCGTGCGACGGATGTTCTTCGCACGACGGGTGGGATTCTCTTGACGAGTGTATTGAATTTTAAAAAAAAGGTTAATCATTTCTTTAATAAAACGATTATGAACGCGAATAAAGTTAATAACATAACAAATAAATGAGAAAAAAAAATGTTAGAAAAATGTCCAAAATTTTTTTTTCACATTTTCAAAATTTTCTTGCACCAAAATCTTTCTTATATTATTTTCCCAACTATGTTTAAATTTTCATATAGTTAGGATCAAAAAATGATGGTTTCCGAGTCGTTTTTGTCAAATTTTGGGTAGTTTTTTACAAAAAAAAAAAAAAAAAATTGAAGAATTGAGAAATTCAAAAAATGACTTCTCTAAAGTACAATCTAGAGGCAAATCCGGTTTAAAAAAGTTACTGATCGAAACTTTTAGACAAGTATTTCTGTACGAAAAGTTGAATATAGAAAAAAAATAAAAAAAAAATAAACATAATTTTAAAAACGCTAGCTTCTTCACTTCGTTCAGAATCTAAAAGAACTTTGATTGCCGTTAACTTTTTTTAGAACCAAAACAATAATAAAAATGTTCATCGTAAAAAATCTGATTTTTCAGTTATTTGCATTCATTGCCTTGCTTTCATGTTTTAGATTCAGATCGGAGCGAAGAAGCTTATAATTTTACAATAATGTTTATTTTTAATTTTCTTCTTCTTCTTTGAGCACTTTTTTGGTATAAAATTTACTTATTCTTAAGTTTCGATCAGTGACTCTATAAATCTTAAATTACATTCAGATGGTCATTTAAAGAGTACATTTTTCAAAATTTCTCAATAATGCGCGTCGAGGAAACCTATCGAGAAACTGATGAAAAACTTTAGGATCCCCTCATTCCATCGTTACGCCCCAGTGTACCTAAGTTGTAAATATTAAGAAAAAAAAAATTACACGTGATAACACTTCGTTTCTTCTTATTTATCTTCGAGATGTACAAATATAAATAATAATATACAATCGTAATGAAAAATGTATATATATATATTCATATTTAAAGAATACATTTATTGTTTCAGAAATTACCTTGATCGTGCCATTAGTGCCAAATATGTAAGCTGAATTATCCATTTTTACTTTTGTGTGTGTCGATACGACTGCTATCTTTCCTTCTGGATATTTCAGGACAGCAGAAATATTCACATCAGTGCCATGACTGTTTAATGTTGCTTCACTTACTACGGACTCGGGTGCTTCGGATCCAAATATTGTATCAACGAAATGTATGGTGTAAACACCAAGATCTAGTATAGATCCTCCACCAATTTCCTTTTTCCTAAAAATTTAAGACAATATGTATATATTATATATATTACAATACAATTTCGATACTTAACTATTAAAAAACAACTGTAAAATTGTAACTCAACAATTATTGTTCTAAAGTTTTATTAATGAGTTATTGTAATTACAATGATCTAACTGTTCGCGAAAATTAATTAAAATATGATTAAATTATACAACATTTTATGCCTAATATAAGTCGTAACAGTTATTAATGGTAACTTTTATAAAATATATTTTATCAAAGTGATAAGTAAGGACTAAAGCACTAGTTGTATTTGTAGACAGACACATTTGAAATTGAAATTATGAAGGTTATGTATATTTAATATTATCTAAGTATTAGACTAAGGTCTAAGACACTACGGTAACCGATAAAAAGTATTGAGATAAATTATTTTTAATATATGTAATCGGTTTTCAAAGTAAATTTTAATTGTTCATAAGAATTGGGGAGCAATAATTTTGGACAGTAAATTCTATAGCTAGATAGGTAGTGGTTACTACTTGATCAAAAATACATTGATTTTAAATATTTAAAAAATATTGATTTTTTTTTTTTTTACCAGATTCTTTCGATATTCGATATCGGTATGCCAAAGTTTGCCTGAACATTTAGGACTGTACCAATAGTTCCTTTTTTTAATTCTTCGAGTACTTTTTGATATGCCGGTGTGAAACGGCTCCACATGGCTTCCATCAGAAATAATTGTTTTTCTTTTGAAATCTGCACAGTACAATAATAAATTATTATTCTATATTTACGTCTTATATGCCGGAAATTTTCGAGATCTGGTAGATTTTGTTACCCTTATGAGTTCAGCCAGTTGTTCAGCGTTGATACAAAACGGTTTTTCACACAACACGGGCTTGCCGCTTTCCAGCATTAGCTTAGTCAACGAATAGTGTTGATGATTAAGAGCGCCAATGTAAACGATGTCTATTCATCATTATTTACGTGCAAAATCAAAATACCATTGTACACGTTAAATGTGTAATATTAAAAACACAATACATATATATATATTTTGTTGAACCTACATTTAATATATACAGGGTGATTTTTTAAGCGTGCTCACCCCCATTTTTGGCGGTAAAAATGCAAAATTTTGAGATTTTTTTTCCGGAATGTTCAAGTTACTATAAAACCAATATTTTTCATGTCACCTTAAGGGTGTCCTGCGGAGATACAAACTTTCTTTTTTCAAATGGCGCTACCCCCTATTTTAATTATGGAATTATATTCGGGTTATTTTTCTGTATTGAATTTAAAATTTGAACGAGTAGTTTTTGAATTATTCAAATTTAAATGATTAAGGAAAATTGTCACTTGGGCACATATTTTAATTTATTTTTAATAGGTAAATTTGAAGATAAGACTAATTAATATTTTGTAAATGTAAAATTTAATCTCGTACACGATATCTATGAACATTTTGACTAATTATTTCTGATTAAAGGTTAATTGAGTAGATTTATAATAATTACGAACTAAATATGTGCCTAAGTGACAATTTTCTTTGATATTTAAATTTGAATAATTAAAAAAAACTACTGGTTAAAATTTTAATTTCAATACATCAAAATTCACAGAAAAATAACCCGAATATAATTCCGTAATTAAAATAGGGGGTAGCCATTTGAAAAAATAAAGTTTGTATCTCCACAGGACACTTCTTAAGGTGACGTGAAAAAAATGAGTTATGAAAAATATTGGTTTTATAGTAACTTGAACATTCCGGAAAAAATAATCTTAAAATTTTGCATTTTTACGGCCAAAAATGGGGGTGAGCACGCTTAAAAAATCACCCTGTATTACATTATGACCGCATAGAAAGTAGTAGTAGTAACTAGGATGTGGCTAATTGATTGATATTCATCTAATGTATTATATACTATTAAAAAAAGCATTTACCCATAATTATTTTACTTGTGATCTAGACTTTAGGTTATTAATAAAAATAAATAAATACAATTGGGTTAAAATGGTGAAATACACACAAAAAAAAAAATCATTTTTGGGTTTAAACAAAAGCTTAAAACTTAAGAAAAGTCACAAATCTGACAAATAAAAATGTAATCAAAAAAAACAGAATACACTCTCAAGTATATTATATACATCTATTATGTATGAATGAATGCATTTTATAATATAAACTTTCATTGCTTATATTTAATTTCTTATTATAACACAGTTATTCGAGTGTTTTTGATCACGAATTACAGTTTCTGAAAATACTGTAGGCAATGAATTGCATTCTTTATCATAGTAATAAAAAAAAAATGAATATAATGTGACGTTCTGGTATTGTTGCCACTACAATTCACTGTTAAATAGACTTAATCAATGCTTAAAAGAAAATGTTATATTTAAAGAAATATGAAGTTACATAGTGAATTTTTATTAGATGAAAACGAATGATTTACCCACTGACACTACATTATCAAATATATAATATTAAAAATACAACTTACCCACATTAGCATCGTTACCGAGTTCTTCATATGAACCGTAATAAGTCGGAATTCCAAAATCACTCGCGAAATCTTTCGCTCTTGTTTTATCTTTTGCAGCTATAGCCACAACTTTATGATCCTCAGCCGATAATGTTTCCAAAGCTAATACGAAATCGTGGGAAATTTTTGAAGCACTTAATATTCCCCATTTTGTAGCCATGTTTCTAGATGAAAAAAAAATGTAAATTGTAGTACATTTAAAATAAAAATGTAATAATTAATAAAATATAACAAAAAGTTTTGTAATTATCTATTATATTATTTAGTATTTACTGAATAAAATGCACACCCAACTTTGATATGATTTATAAACATGTAATATTATTATAATAACTAGCTGAATAATAAATATTTCTGTCTCTGTATCTGTCTTTCTCTCCTCTTTTTCTCATTCTCTAGATTCAATTTGCAATTAACAATGTACTTTTGGTAAATTATCAAACAATTTTACTCAATACAAACATCGAACTTCTATTTTACTCTCTTACATGCTAAATCACAGTTTAGTTTTGCTCATGTGTAAAAATATATTTTCACATTCTTACTCTTAATTTTTGCTTTCTCCCTTCCAAACTCTCCCCTCTCTACATTATAATATCTCTCTCGTTCAGTGTGTAGTAGTTATATCACTCTATAGATATTACGTTATAACATAATAATATAATTTTATGTTAATCAAAAATATTACTGTAATATACCTCGGATAAAGGTTTGTCTTTAATTTTGATATTCGTATTTTTCGTAAGCAAAGTGTTTAACGATAGTTTCTTTAAAATTGATTTATTTTAATGATTAATCAAACTTACATATTTTTATAATTATTTTACTCTATATTGGTATTTTATATTTTTGCAACATTTTTAGTTGTTTTCGAAAATTAGACAAAAATGTCAAGTCAGTTTGCCTAGGGCTCTGTAATGGTGTTTTTAGTGAATAAAAAAACAAAAAAATTTAATAAACTGACTGTCAGGTCTGTAGGAAAATGTTTTGAGACACAATGTCATTTTTTTTTTTTTTTTTTTGTGATAAATTAAAAAAATTGTGAATTCATATTTTGGTGAAAATAAAAACATATTATGTACATATTTTCAAATTTAAATACATATAAATCCGTACCATAGTTATATTAAAATATGAAAGTATGTTGACATTTAACATAATATTATAACACTATGTACATTGTACATATTTTAATACTTACTATGTACGGCTATTTATTATAAATAGTTTTTAACTGTTTTGAGATTACTGCTGTACACTAGTCTGTTGAAAACACACTGCGATACGCTTTTTAGATAATATAATATTATGAATATGATTTATGAGAGCGTTGGAGACGTTCGCTTTTAAAACGAGGTTTAAAAACGACATGCACGATAGACACGATAGACGACTGAAATACTGAACGTGAGATCGGCATAGAGCACTCGAACCAGCGCGATAAACGACAATAATTAGTTCACATATTTTTTTTTTTTATTAAACATTGTTATCTCTCGAATCCCGCTCTCGAGTCGAGACATATTCGTTTAGCGAATGCATGTAAACACGGTTTTATACTGGGCTTTGAACAGTTCGAACCCGTATATGTTAGATAATAATTATAATATGCATTTGTCACGATGTGAAATTATTGTTCGAGAACCGTTCCGTTAATTATTATACTAGCATAATCAATTGGACGGAGCCCGGGTGGAAGGGAATAAGTACAAAAACACTGTTTTTAGAAAATTAATAAAAAAAAAAAAAAAAAAAAAAAAAAACTATCAACAAAATGTTCAACAATTTAAATTATTTTTATAAATATTTATAATATTCGTTCTTCGAATGGTGCTTTAAAATCAATGTAAATGACTTTATGGCAGTATACATTTGGACTTATTCTCTTTTGTGTGTGACTTATTATTATTATTTATTATTATATTTTAAAACTAAGACATACTTAGTAAATATATCTTATTCTCGTTAAATTATTAATTATAATTTATCTGAGTGATCTTCTCTAAGATAATATGATTACTAGATTTACTTTAAAATTAAAATTTCAAAACCATTACTGCCAAATTCTAAGCAGTAAGCTTTATGACAAATCATTTTTTCAATAAAACGACTCTGAGCGGAGCTTGAGTTTATTCAAGACAATGTCACTTAAAAATTATAGTTTATTACTATTAAAAAAAAAAAATTATTTTTATTCAGCCAGTTTTATGAAACTGGTTGGACAATAGTGGAATATATCCATTATTAATTGAGATAAGGAAATAAAATGTTGATGAGAAAAAAAAAATACTAGAAAAATAATACATGTTAAAATTTTTCTTGAATAAATAACTTAACGTTTCTTCAAAATTTAACACACCTACCTAGGTAGTTCCAACTGAGGAGTGAAGAATACCCATTGTGCGAAGAATGTCTAGATTTTTTAAATTTTGATTGTTAATTATTATTTACAATGATGTAAGACAGTACAATTTATACTAAAATGCAATGCTACAAACTTAGAGAAAACGTGTTCTTAGTAGTGATTAAGAAAACCAGTTTTTTGATAATAAGTGAAATATGTTGAGTTATTCCTTTTTGCACAATGGCTGATGACTTATTCATTTTTTCTCATAGGTTTTTTAAAAAAACTAACTAATAATGTTTTTTCGTTTTTTGATGCCAATTTATGTAGATTATTAATCTACAACAACCATACTTAACCTTTTTTTGCTAGGGCTACATTCATATTTTTATCGCGTTAGTAAAAACGCAAGTCAAACCAAGGTGTAATGAGAGGGGGGGGCGTAAATTTAGGAAAAATGAATTGTTTTACTTAAAGTAAAATTTTTTAACGAGTGGGATTTTCGGTAATGAGACATTTTATATTTTTTCTGCTATTCTTGTGAAATCAATTATGAAATTTTCATATGCTATTCTTAATAATATGTCTTCAAGGTGAGAATTAGTAAACCGATTTCTATACATATTTTTTTTTTGCATATTTAATTTAATCTTTGAATAAGAGCTTTCACAAAGATATATTTTCAGAATTGTTATTCAGAACATCACTTTAGACAAATACGTAAATTACGTTCTTATTGTAAAAGCGTGTAGCACCGCATACATATCTAGTAACCTTAAATAACATAATCGTAATATTAGATTCTGAACGAAGCGAAGAAGAAGTCAATGTTTTTACAATGATTTGCATAATTAATTAATTTTTTTTTTTTTTTGCTGTTACTTTTTCTATATGTGTACTTATCCAAAAGGAATTGATTAAATCAAATTTTAGGTATTATAATGTATACATCGATATCATAAATTTATCGCGATAAAATTTTCAATTTCAAACTGTCGTCGCCCAGACACAAACGGACATAAATTTAGTGAGATATTCGAGAGCTGAATGACTTCGGTAAGTCGTTGTTGAGAGGTCGAGGACAGAGACACACGTTCGACATCAATGAATTATTATATTGCTTTTATTACAATCTACGAACCCAACTGTTAACATTTATTACTTGTACACGTTGCGTGGACGACACCGTTGTTGTTGTGCGCAATAATAATAATAATAATAATAATAATAATATATGGTCAGTTTGGGTACCCGGATGGCGGTTACCCAAATAAATTCCGTATTGTACCCCGACCACGTCACCATCATGTATTATGTTGTTGTGTTCATCTTCAATGGGTGTCACACTTTTTGCGTCACGACGGTCGTTGTAAATACATTATAATTTATTAGCGTCGTCGTCGGTGTGGTCGCCGTCTCGATTTCCGGATTATGCGGATGGTAAACACTGAAAATGGATCGATAAAATGCAACAGAGGATTGCCCTGTCGCGTTCACACGAATCCGTATTGTACGGGAAACGTGTTCCATAAATCACTACATATTATTTAACAGGCGTAATGCATGGCGGAACCACGCGCGAGTACCTCCTATTGAGTATACCAGTGGTTGTCAACCTGGTGCGTCGTCAGTGTTATTTTATCAAGGTTCGCAGTAGAAATCAAAAAATTTTAATTATTGTAAAAAAAAGTAAAGTAAAGACTACGAACATACTTCGCACCCACGGAGATATTCTTCGCTTCTCGGCGGTCAGATACTGTTGGACGGATGACGTAGAATTTTAAACAAAACGATAAATCCATTTCTTCGATAAGACGATTCCGAACGAAAGAAGTTAATAATAATATTATAAAGAACAATAATGGTTACACTCACCAACGGTATCTGACCCGAAGAGCGAAGAATATATTATGTGGTTCGAATTATGTCTGGCTTTTTTGTCTTTACTTTACTTTTAGATTCTGAATGAAGCGAAGAAGCTAGTGTTTTTACAATGATGTTTATCTTTTTTTTTTTTCTGTGTACAACTTTTCGTATAGAAATACTTGTCCAAAAGTTTCGATCAATAACTTTTTGAAACCCGATTCGCCTCTAGATTGTACTTTAGAGAGGTCATTTTTTGAATTTCTCAA
>JAIPRM010001371.1:0-38715 GCA_025469315.1 Stegophylla sp. TES_Ste_2020
ATAATTTTAAATAATTAAAATATGTTTACCTGGTTAAACCTAAATGAATTTATATATTTGCCATTGACGATGATATTTTAATTAGATATTAATATTAATTATTAATTTGATAATGATTTAGATAAAAACAACTTAGATTATTTAGACACTATAAAAATTAAAGGTCAACTATTGAATACAGCGGATAATAAATGAAAAATTATGGGAGGGGCTGCAGCCCCCTCAGCCCCCCCCTCTGGATACGCCACTGCACGCATATAATATTATTATGTCCGAAGACGTGTATTGTGCTCATAAGAAATTATTATTATTATTATTATTATTATTGAAAATTATAATTGTGTTGACGATGACTTATGCACCGTGGCCGATAATGTGTTATGATCAATCGCGAGGATGGACATCTGAATTATTTACAACATCCATACGAGATTTTTAACGACGCCAAATAACAGGTTGGCCGGATACTGGAGATTGCGCCTGTGTGTGTGTGTGTGTATAACATTCAAAATACAAACTAAAAAACTAAACACACACACACACGCACATGTATTCTTACACACGTATTCCGGAGCGGTGTATTATATTATTATTATCTGCAACAGTTGTAATTATAGGTACACACTGCTCTGTTATGAAACTACACGACTGGCTGGTCACCACTGCCACAGCGGCGGCAGTTTCCTTGGCCTCTGACCACTGTTGTACACGTCCAGTATATTATAATTATATATATATATAATATATATGTATTAGTACTACCGGTACACGACGTATATCGTCAAAACTTACATTCACGACGTATGCATCGTTAGCGTACGATTAATAGGCGCTGAATTTTTTTTCCGAATTTTATTTTCTAATCTTTTAATTTTACCCGAATAATTATCTTTGAAATCATACGATTTAACAGGAAAAAACCACCGACGTGACGTGTAACACTACCGTACGAAATCAATCTAACGATCTATGTTCATAATTATTATTTTCGCTCTGTCGAATATAAAGTATTTTATTTATTTATTTTTAAGTATCTTAAAAAAGATTACCGGGCTTCATCGAGAGAAACTCGTATGGAGGCTATAAATTATAAATACACTAATATATTATTTCATAACCTACAGCAGGGGTCGGCAACCTTTTGAACCACGCGGGCCATATTTTTTTTCAAATGATCATCAAGGGCCACATTAAAAAAAAATTTACATAATATGATATATACATATAATAAACTCCCTTTTAAACTACAAAGATCGGCAAGTTCTTCGTAAACATTAAAATTATCATCAATACCTCGAATAAAAATTAAAAGTTGAGCTGTATCACACACATCTGTACTTTCATCCATCGCGAGTGAAAAAAAATTGAACGAATTAATTTTTTCTTTGAGTTGCTGCATTAAATTATTTCCTAATTCTTCAGTTCTTCTTACACAAGTCCTAGCAGAAAGGCTAATGTCTTCAAAGTCCTTTTTTTTATCTGGGCAGATTTCGTCAACAACAGCAAGCATACATTTTTTAATGAATTCAGCATCAGTAAAGGGACGATTATTTTTCGATATAATTTGTGAAACTACATAACTAGCCCGCACTGTCGACTTATTTTGACTAATTTGTTTTTAAAAAATATTTTGTTGACTATTTAATAAAGATTTAAAATGATTAATTTTTATTTTTCGTAAATCACCAATGATATTTTCAAAAGTTGATTTATGTTCAGTATCATAATGCCGTTTTATGTTATATTCTTTCATTGCCGCTACTGTTTTTTGGCAAATTAAACATAATGGCTTACCTTTGTTTTCGACGAAAAAGTATAAATCAACCCAAGAATTATTAAAAAAACGAGGTTCATCACAAATTTTTCTTTTTTTAGTCACCATTATGTTTGAATTTACTTGTAAAATGAAATTATGTATTACAAACGCAGTCACACGTTCGGTGTAATACTAATCGCTACAAACACTAAGTAACTGTGGTTAACTCCGATTAGAAAATAATAACAATTTTGTAGATTAAGGCCCGGTTTTTCAATTATCCAATTATTTATCAGATAACTATTACTGACTATATAACTATAATATAGAATTAACATCAACTATTGACCATTAGATTAGATTTTATTTATAAATAAAAACTAATTGAATATTATTGGAAATTTTATGAAAAATTGTTTGAACAAAAATAAAACACAAAAATTAATCACCTTTGTGCGGGCCACCAAAAATTGCTTCGCGGGCCGCGGGTTGCCGACCCCTGACCTACAGGATAAAGCATATTATGAGTTCTTGGTCAAATTTATTAAAAAATAAAAAAATAATAAATAAAAAATGTTCTGTTTGTTCTCGGACTCCTACAGAAACCGATACGTCATGTGCAACCACGCTTATTACGATGATGCTACCTAAATATGTGTAGAACACGTTTTTTTTTTTTTTTTGTGTAAATATTGTAATTGTATTGAATTATTTTGTTGACAATAGCTATTTGATAGGAACTCGTATTTTTTTTTTTTGAAAGTCTTAATTTCGATTTTGACCTCTGTAAAAATAGTAATGTGTTCTTCATTTTACAATAAAAAAATGCATTAAAAAAAAAAAAATTTTAAAATAATAATAATGTACAGTAACACACGAATTTGCTTGCTATTTACATATATTAATAATTATAACTTAGTGCGTTACGATTGAAATTTTTAAATTTGAAATTCATTGGAAACATTAGTTAGTATATCGATTTGTAAGCAAAAAACCGTATAGTCGAATGATGCGATTTCGTTGCATCTTATGTTAAAAAAAAAAAAACCAGAAGCTCGACATTGTTGTATTACGCGAATATTATTGTAGCTACGGTCTGAATTCAAACACCAAAACTGCGCCGCCGGTTCGACCGAGTCGGCGATAAATATTTTATCCGGGAAAACTTCGTTATTGCCCTCGGGTTCGTGCAATATTTGTATTAACCGAAGGGTCTTAACCCTTAGGTTTGATTGTTTATCCTCGGTACAAAATGAGCTTCACAAGGACTTTTCTTTTTTTTTAATTAACGTATTCTGTTTTTCTTTCGTCCGTTATATTGTTCGACTACACGAACGACGAGATTTTATTGGCACGCACTCGTGTATTAGAGTCATTAATTTTATTTTTTTACTCGTCTGTCCGAATAATACAATGAACAACCGGGTGTAATTAAAATTATTTGATCTTCTTCAATCAACAATAATACAGTCTTACGGTGATTTATTTGGAGTGAACAAAATTATTTGCAGAAATAAATGGCGCTATTTCTTTGTTCAATCGAACGGCGTGGGATAAAATCCATTCGTTTCTCGACACGAAATATACGGATAACCAGTATTATTCGTAAGATAAATAATATGATTTCTTTTGTCCAACGTTTCTTTATGAGTCTGTCAACATTTTTGTAAAAAAAAAAAAAACACATAATCTACCTTCTGGCTATATTGTACATACATTAATGTACTATAAAAGGGAGAGAATGACAAACACTGCTCGAGTAAATTATTTTTAAGCGAAGTTAAAAATTATTAGTGGGCATACACTTATGCTTGATTATAATTAATATAAATAATCTTATTAGCGAGACTGATTTATACACAATTGTTTTTGTAAAATGCTATGAAAGAAAATAATTGATTAAAATGTTTTATTTATCAAGCAAATTACTTGTCTAGAAAATTCACTATCGTATAAAAAGTTAATAATGACGCAGAGAAAATGCACAATTCGGTATTTATATAAAATTCTCGCTTTTAATTTTGACGAGTAAAGTAAATTATTACATGATTTTTAAATACATTTTTCACTCAATATTATAACCGTTATACGACGTTTATCCGGTCCATCTATCACGGTGGTACCGGAGAGACGTTTCGAAGTTATGCTACAAGAATGAAATATTTAACCCTTAGTAGTGTTAGTTGTAAAATTAAAGAAAAACAAAGAACTTTTGCATCACATGTGCCTCGAGTCGAGTTAAACGATCAACGTCAAAAATTCGAATGCATGGGATATAAAATATTCGGTTACATATATCTGGGTGGCGGGCGACTGATCAATCATCATAAATAATAAATTTAATAATCGATGATAAAAACTAGAAACTAAAATAATATTTTAAACTCAGTTTTCGGTTATGTTGGGAATACAAGTTTTGTAATAGCAAACTGTTGACTGCGGTATATTTTACGAATATAAAACACATTATAATAAACGTATTATCGCGTAGTTTATAAAGAATATCTGAATAGAAATTATTCAAGTTCACATTATTGTATGTTTTCCCATGTTATCTAATTGCGAAAACATGAATAATGCATATAATAATAACAGTATATATAATAACACCGTAGTAATCATAGAATACATTAAACAAAATATTTTGTTAATATTACACGTTTTCTATTTATTTCCAGTCAGTGATGTTAGAGTCGTGAATAAATTATTGGGGACACGCCTGACAGGACGCTTTACAAGAGTTGACCAGAACGTAGGGGGTTTGTCATTTGCTTATCTAAAATATAACTCACCAATTTCTATTTATTTAATGTCACATATTCATATTAGTAAACAGCATGTATTATAGTGTATTGGAATAAGAATTATGCACGAATGTAAAGGAATACCATGTAATTTGTAAAATGGCAGATATCTCTATGAATGTAACTTTTTTTCCCCGTTGTCTAAGATACAGGTTCTGAAATTTATTTTAATGCCCCTCTCTCTCTAAAATTGTTAAACTAATCAACTGTTTCACATCTCGAGAACAGCTATTATAGTTATTGTTTTTGAACGTGTAATATTTTATTACTCAGATGAAACTTTAATTACCTTTTTAATGAGAGCTAATAAAACGCATGCTAAATAATATTTACAAGCATTTTTATCAAAATTAAAACACAGCTTTGAATTTAGTATTTATTTAAAATCTTAATCTAACGTGACGGTTTTTTAAGTCAACCATTGACCCGTCTAGATCACATAAATACCTTTAATTTTCTCTGTGCTTTCTACATCCCTCTGAAGGCCCCCAGCACCCATAAGGGGATGCTATCGTCTATTTTGAGAAAGACTGGAGTAAAACGAGGGAATTAAAACATAAAATACAAATTAACAATACATTCTTTGCTCCACTTAGAATCTAATAATATACAAATGGTTAGATTAAGAAGCCTATTTAAAAAGAGATATTTGATTCGAGAGAATGTACTCTATGTTGGTACAGGTTATACAGCGAGGACAAGAAAGTCGCGTGTCTACCAGGGAGAAAGAAAGATGGAAGAAAGAATATGAAGATAATATGATTGAACCTAAAGTTTAATTAATTTTATTTCTTATAATTCCACAACTAGTGAAAAAAGTGCATGCTAATAAGTCACATTACCTATTAATTTCCACTTTTTTTTACAGATTAAATAAGTTCTGATTATTTCAACTTGCATTTTTTTCACATTTGTCACATTTGAGTAAAAATAAAAATGATTTAAATTTCTATTTTAAATTTTCATATCGATTAAATGCCGGAATTTGGATTTGTATCCATTTTTTCTTAGTAAATTAATCTGGTGTCAATGAATAAGTTAAAAATAATAGTTACAGAGAGAATGGGGGGGAGGGGGTGAAATTAATTGGTGGTCCATGATAGTGTTGAGTTGGAAACCACTGGTTTAGAGTATACAATAATTATTATTATGTGTGTACAGCAAACACGCATAGTTACACGAATATTTCGTACACTGGGTTTTAAAATCGAAATTTAATCACGTCGTTAAAATTTAGTTTTGATTCAGACCTTTATGGGAACAACAATCATCAGATTTTTCCTAACATACGTACACTGTTCGACGAACTCCGGGCCAACTTATGCGACTAAATGATGCACATACATACACACACGGCAATATTCCCCGGAGGACATAACTTGTTCGGGTTCCTTCGTAGAACTTAACACCAAATTATTATTATTACATAAGAGGAGACGACGATGTAGTGTATATTTGCGGTGTGGCAGCGGTGACGCTAGATAAAGTTTTGGCCTGGGCATGCCGTCGCCAATGTAACCTTCGAGGAAGGTTATTTCACTAATCACTATTATAATACTATTATAATCAGTTATATTAAAATAATATTTATTCGATTTAACATCAGTTATATAAAAATAACATTAATTCTCTCGATTCGTGATGAGTTAACGATAATAATATTTTAAATATATATACACCTACCTACAATATATTTACACGTTATGTAGAGACACATTGAGTGTAAATGAGTTTTTTGCAAAACCAATGACATATAAAATGTTTTTTTTTTAGTAGTAAACAAGTCGTCAAAACGTTGTATAGGACGTTTTAAAATTTTGCTTAATACATGATTTTTTTTTTTTTTTTTAATGCACTGTGAATTAATATTAGTCTGGCGAAACTATAAAATTATCAGATTATAAAGTGGATTATTACAGAACGGATATTATTGATCCTACCTCTGCTGCCACACGGCCTGCACTGCTGCAGCGTTCCAGGAAGGTATTATACACGTTTCAGACGGGAATTCCTGAGCTTTGAAAGCCACAATTTAGCAGTATTTCGTCCGGCAATTAGTTGATGATGGGTTGGACAATATTGTTATAAGGTCTGGCCACGGGCATATAATCCACGGGGGAAGGGAAATCGCTATCTATACATATTTTATTGCAGGAACAAACAACGTATCATTTCCTTCGCCCCCTCCCCCCTGTTATATTCTCAGAATTCACGTGCCCATTCAATCACGAACACTGTTCAAAGATGGTTACACAATGTTAACACGTAATTAGTCGCGAGAGGGCCGAGGAGGGAGGACTGAGGAAAAAACACTGTAACTATATCGTTGGAAGCATTGTACCTCAGTTCTGTGATTTTTCAACCTTGTTTTACATAATATTTTCAATATCTCGAGTCATATAATGAGTGAAATTTTTCGGATATCTCAGTCTATTATGTAATGATAATTTTTATTTTCATTTTCATTTTACGTATAAGAGATACCAGAGTCAGGATGTCGTGTTGGATACACTACACTTACTCGGTTAAGTATGATAAATGTATTTTTTCGAATTTTTGAAATGATATACATATAACAATTGATTTGTAGTTATAATTTTGTTTTATGGGCTGTATTTAAAATATTGATTGGCTAAATTGGTACGTAGAAATTCAATTTTTTTACTTGGTATTTTTTTTATACTTCCATACTTTTGGTTTTCGTGAGAATTTTTTGAAAATCTAACGAGGAGCGAATAAAACTGATACACAGAGTTTGACGTCGAAGAATCACAATGCCTATGGGTCTCGCTAATAAAATAATATTAAAACGCCTATTATCAGCAAAATAGTTGTTTAATAAACGAGTAGTGAAAATGTAAAGGCACTCAACGTTCTGAGATTTTAGAAACTCGCAGTCATAAAAGTCAATAAAAATAATATGCGTTTTTAATTTAACTGCACAAAATATTGCGCACATTTTCACAGGTCAATTAATAAGGAAATATAATGCTTATTCATTTTATAAACGGGCCCGTTTTAAATGTTTTCGTACAGGCATGGCAATAAGTAGTAGAAACCCGAGAGTACTATTGTTAAGAGTGTGTAAAAATTCGTACACAATTATTTGAGAGTACAACTTCAAAATGAGCGAACGCGAAACGAAATACCGTTAAGGTCAAAACGGTCTCATTCAATGCATTCAATACAAAATGAGTTGTATAGTGTGAGTTTCAATGTTATATTGTGCGATTCAATTTTTTATTTTTACTAAGACCAAACGATGGATATGAACAGGATGTAGAGAGGTGAAAAATTCTCAGACGGGTGGGGTGAGTTTCTGATTTTTATATATAATATCAGGAATTCTGTATATTATCTTAATTACCGAATAATATTAATTTCTTATTTTTTCAATCATTATTTTGTATAACATTTTGAAATTTCATTTTTAGACGGGCTCATCTGCATATTATGAACTATAAAAATGTTAAATAATATGTACCTACCTATATTTATTTTAAAATGATATCTGTATAAATATTTGATTTCATG
This sequence comes from Stegophylla sp. TES_Ste_2020, assembly GCA_025469315.1. Classification (NCBI taxonomy): domain Eukaryota; kingdom Metazoa; phylum Arthropoda; class Insecta; order Hemiptera; family Aphididae; genus Stegophylla; species Stegophylla sp. TES_Ste_2020. The sequence continues at coordinate 8,095 of JAIPRM010001371.1, forward strand.
TCAAATAATAATACGGTACGGTAAGTTTTGGTAAAACCGAAATTACATTTTTTAAATACCAGTAGGTGCAATAAATTTATAAATAAAAGTTTTTAACGATGGGCCAAAATTTGAGCTTTTCGACGAACATTTGGTAAATAATTTAAAGGGGGGTGCTATTTAACGGACGTCAGAGTTCGAGAACTAATTTCCTGAGTTTTGAAATATATTTTTAGTAATGGATTTTTTTTTTTTAATTCCACACGTTTCTAATTAAAAAAAATGTTGAAAACGCTTTGTTCGTCGAAACCACTCCGTAGTTAGTTTGAAATACTCGGTTATTGCTATTGTTGGTAGGTTAGGTTAAATACTGAAAAAAAAAAACTATATAAACGTACCGAAATTAAACATTTACCGACAATAACAGCAAATTAATTTTCGTCTGGACACGTGACACGTATTCTTATGCGATAAAACCTCGTCGAATATGTGAATAATTTTATATAACTGCAATCACGCGCGCGTAAGTGTACGATTTCGGATACGAATGCGTGAGAAAAAAGAAATACTAACCTACTACCTTACCTCCATCTGATGGAGATGCAACAAGTGTGCTACGGTTTATAAAACTAATTGTTTATTTTTGGTACTTAAAACTAGAAATTTTTCTCTACAGAACAAAGAAAAAAAAAAAGGAAATCGAAAATTTTTAAAAATATTATGTCGATAGCGAAATTTTGATAGAATTTTTTATTTCAACTACTTTTTACGCTGTGTCTAGACGAGACTCAAACTCTGGTTCGGATAAGCATAGGAATAAATTATAATAGATACGTGTACTGCGCGGACAACCCCCAAAACGTATTTAAATAATATAAAGCTCGAAAAGAGGAAATTTTATTTTTAATCTGACCTAACCTAACCTGTAGTGTAATTTAAAATTTCGAATTGCAAAAATAAAAAAAAAATAATTTTTCAAAAAAAAAAAAAAAAAAATCTTTAATTTGGTAGAGAATAAAGTTAAAATCGTTTAATTAATTCTTTCGATCTTTTGGCGGAGGACGGACACTGCCAGAAGGTCGACGGTTACCACCGAGAGCGGTACTTACCAGAGAAATGGTTCTTTGAGGCGACATTTTGGCCCTTTGGTCGGCTGCCACCATTTGACTGACGTACAGGTTGTTGTACAGTTCCGCGATGGTCGAGTTGTTCTTCTTCGACGACCTGCAAGCAGACGGCAAAGTTTCTAAGTGTGGTGTGCGAACAAACAGGTTTTTCGACATTTTCGCGTTCGCAGCACACACATACGTACGTATTACGTGTATGTGTATAATATTATGTACATAATTATGCGCAACAGGTAGGGTACACACGTACGTACATGCGCGTCGAGTCGGCGTAATTATAGTTTTAATAATTTTGCGGGCGCGCGCGCTGCAGTGTGTACATAGCAGTTATCATCGTGATGATAATAATTATTGTTATAATGAAATTTCAAGGCGAAAAAGCGCATAGCAAATGTATAAACGATTTTCTGTTCGAAACAAGTAGGTTAGCGTCATCAACACACACGTACACGATTTACCGGCGTTTTCGTCGGTCAATGGAAACGCGGCGCGAGGTTTTGGGTATTTTTATGCAGTGTTTTTTTTGTTTTTTATTTTTAATTTTGGCGCAATCAAGTCGGAAACATATAATATCGACGCTCGTTAGTCGCGCCGTAGGTCAATAAAAAATATATATATATATATTAGAATGTTTCGCTTTTATTAAATTTCGATATCGTCAAGGCTATCGCATCTATATATGTATAAGCTACTTCAAAATATTATTTATTTCCAATAACGCGATATTTTTTTAATTAAAAAAACGTAAAACCTACTGTGCTCATTACTCTGTGTAATACGAGTACATTATCTCAAAACCCACGTGAAATCATTGAATAAATTGACTTTATACGAATTATTGTGAAACGAAAAAAAATCAAAATAAATTAACTCGTATTGAAAATGTTCGTTCTTACACGTGATCAATTATTATTAGTGTAGTCGCTTGTAGGTAAATTACTTACTGTGTGCGCAGTAGGTATTGAAAAAGGAAAGTTAGAGAGGTCTCTATACTTCGAATGATTCGTTTTTTTTTTTTTATTTTTAATAGAAGATAAAAAGATTTGACGATTATTTGATGAAAATTTCACTCACCACAAAAAACTCAAGAGACAGCATTTATATACAATAATTTATTTTTGATTTAATAACGATCATATTAGGTACACGTGAAATTTTCAAATAGACCGAATAAATTTAATCGAGAAAATTAACTAAACATTTTTCGATAAACGATACGAGTGTAAAGATACACATAGAGTGTAAAGAGACGTTTTACAACCACTATTATTGTTTAATGTTTGTGTGCTTTAGATAAAAATACCGTAGAGAGATTTCTTAATTTGCGATAAGAAAAATTAAAAAAATGATTATAAAATGTAGGGCAAAGACTACATTTTTATTAATCAATTTTTGTTGCGTGAAAATAATAATAATAATTTAGGTACTGAAAAAATCATTTAGATTTACCTGAAATAACTTCAAAATAGTGTGAGTGGGGAAAATAAAAGTAGATAATTAATGTTCGGTAAAAAAACTGAAACGTTATAAAAAGCAAAATTTTATACTTTTAATTACTTTTAATGACTAATGAGTTATTCAACAACTATATTAACAGCTATTGTTGATTATTATTAAACGTAAAAATGTAAATTATCGTCTGACTTATATTTTCATAGAACATCTAAAACAATAATATATTAAAGATTTACCCATTGCGATATCTCCTAAGAGACTGAAGATAATTGAATTCTGTTTTAGACATATTTCAGGACATACTTCGCGCACCACGGGTATTTGTCGCTCCTCGGGTCAGATACTTTTGGTGGATTTGTGGAATTTAAAGGAAACGATAAATTATTTCTTCAATAAGACGATTCTGAACGAAAGAAGTTAATAATAATATAAAGATGGTCGTCATTTTCAACAAACTCACCAAGAGTATCCAAAGAGCGAAGAATATCCGTGATACTCCAAAGAGTATCTGAAGTATAAGGCTTTCTTACCTTTACTTTACTTTACTTTACTTCGCTTTACTTTACTTAACTTCACTTTTTTTTTTAATCTAATAAATAAAGGAAAAAATATTTAATGAAAAAAAAAATTGTTGGAAAATGTCCAAAATATTTTTTTCATATTTTCAAAAGTTTCTTGCGCCAAAATCTTTTTTATATTATTGTTTATCTATGTTTAAATTTTCATAAAGTTCGGATCAAAAAATGATGGTTCCGGAGTCTTTTTTCTCAAATTTTGGGTAGTTTTTTTCAAGAAAAAAAAAAAAAAAAAGAAATTGAAGAATTGAGAAATTCAAGAAATGACGTCTCTTAAGAACCAACTGGAGGCAAATTCGGTTTCAAAAAGTTGCTGATCGAGAATTTTCGACAAGTAAATCACGAAAAAGTGTTCACAGAAAAAAAAAAAAAAAAATAAACATTTTTTTTTTTTTCATTTATTACAGTTACTGTTTATAGATTAGTAATCAACAACACGAGCGAATCTAATACTGCGAAATAAATATAATATAATGAAATAAAAGTAATATAATGCTAAAATCTATTTTTTATACAGTTAAGGTCAATTTTCGTGTGAAAAAATCAGTGATCCTAATTTTCTTGATGAACGCTTCGAGTATTCAAAATTAAAATAACGGTTTACCAAATTTATGTTCTTATTTGTGCAATTAGTGGTGATATATAAGGTCTTATGTAAATCACAGGCATGCGGTAGGAAGAGGAGCGTACACGTGGGCGACGCAAACACTATTTTAGTTTTTTAATTTACTATAAATTTTATTTATGGCCACCGACATAAGCCACTGTTTTAGGTAAGCCACACATGGATAGTTCTATAAGTTTTAACAACGAATATACTATATTGCATAATATTGAGTTCCAAAACCGATTTTTAATGGAGTTTTTTTTTTCAGTGTTATTTTTCTTGATTTTATAAATAATTTAAATATGCAGATTTCATTGATTATTTTTTTATTGTAATTTTTATTTATAAACTGTATTCAGTACTTGAATGTTTGTATTAGTATGGAACTATCAACCTAAGTAGTAATAGTGTGTAGGCCACGATCAAATTGTAATCATGAAGAATATTTACTTCCATTTTTGATAAAAGTGTTTTTTTTTTTTTTTTTCTATGACAACTGACAAGGTCTTTGTTTTCATGTGTGTACACATTTTTTAATATACAACTGTATTGTTTTACACTAATTAATTTGAATTTACGCAATTACTATGCTTTAAGCGTCTTATCAAATTACTTTACGACGAATATAAAAACAGCATTTTTAAAAGAAAATTTACAATACACAATGTAGGTACTGTTATCACGTGTGCGGTTCAAGAGCATTTTTTTTTGATGAAAAAGTGGTCCTCCGCTTAAAAAGGTGACTTCAAGTCTCACTAATTACGTTCTTGTGTTTGTAAGTTTTACAGTAATAATTATTTGCAATTTTATAAATTTAAGTATTTCCACAATATGCCCTAATAATGCCACTTTTTATATTTCATTGTTTTGCACAATTACGGAGAATATTATTATTATATTCAGAACGAGATCGTCTTTCAAGTCATTATGCACGCATTTCGGCTAATTACCCGCTAAAACCGTTTTGCTAAAACTAAAATATAATATTTTCGGTTTTCAACAGAAAATAATTATAAAAATAAACGGTATAGGTACAACGCCAGTTCGAAGTCGGGGGGGTCAGCAGTGGGTATAGTTATTTTTTTTTTTTTATCTATTATTGTGTATTATTCACCTTTTGCCACATCGTCTCAGTAAACTGAAGTCACTAATCTGAGAAGCCGTAGAACTCATGATATCACCGTCCTAAAAAAACACATATAAATAGAAATGTTAGATAGGAATTATTATTAGCAGTGTGATTAGCAGGCGGAAATGGTTTTCCGTTAAAAAACATTGTTATTACATAACACGGTACTTAGTCAAAAAAAAAAAAACTGTGTAGTGTGTTATTTTATATAGCTTTTAAATCCATTGAATCGATATCGTCCATAATATTATTATGTATCTTATTACGTATAATATCGTGTTATTGATTACGATGTTAATTTTATTAACATTTGTAGTGATAATATGTAAGTGCATAACGATATACATTTTAAAGTATTAACAATACGTACATAATAATGTTAGATAATATTTATTATGGACAGACGTATTGTTTCAAAATACACTTGCAATAATCGAACGAGGCGGAGCTGTTAAAAAGGACGGTATTGTTTTACGAGCGCATTGAATTTATTAGGTAACGGCATTAATTATTATTGTTAAAGATTGTCATAAATAATAATTACAGTGTTATAATTATAGTACGAGAAACGTTGTGTCGATTTTGTTAATTTTCAATTGACCAGACAAATTCAAATTCCTATTTCGTATTATACGGTTCAATAATAATCATCTATTGACTATTCGAGCTGTTAACACATTTCCAATTCGTGTGTATAACTTACTACTGGCAATATACCTCTGTGTGTCGTTTGAATGAGTGTTGAACCTAGGGACTAAAATTGTGTGTGTACGACACACTTTGTATAGTATAGGTTGACCATATTTAAGAAAATAAAATACAGGACAAAAATATTTTTCATAATATTTTTAAATAAATAAGTATTTATTACATGTATATATATTTATGTTGTTGAATCGTGACAAAAGTATAATTTTTAAACTACCTATTATAGATTAAATTTAAACACATAAAAACATTATTTTGAAAACCATAAAATAACATAATGAAACTAAATTGATACTTTTTAAAATTTCTTCAAATCCTTTATTCATGCATATTGTATGCCTTACTTTCTAAAAAAAACTTGTTAATTCATTTTACGATTATAATTGATCTAATAGTATCCAAAAGATTTCTAAATTCTTACATTATTTTATTCAATAATTTCATTTCAAAAATTGTTAATCAACAGTAAGTCAAAAAACGGGATTAATATGGGACAGACTTGAAATTACGGGACAAAAAGCGTCCTGAGAGAAGTTTTTCAGGACGACAGGACACAGAGCCGAAATAAAGGACAATAATTATTAATAATACAGAATTATTCTGTATAAAACAGGACGTATGGTCATTGGTCACCCTAGTATAGTACGAAATATTGAGAGTGTAGTACAAAATGAAATTAAGTTTGTAGGGATTGTATTGTGACAATTTACATTTAATTTTGTTCTTGCAATACTTTTATAATTGATTCAAAAAATTCGTAGATTTTGTTCAAAAGATATCTGTAATAGCGTGAAATGCATGGTCCTAATATAAATTTGTGATATAAAAATAACAATAAATTATTAATTATTATAAATTAACTTATTAGATTCCTAGTATACTCATACTATAGACCAACCTTACCAATTTTTAGAAATCATTAAGTATATTATTTCAATATTGTATTTATTAGTAATCTCTTTTTTTTTTTTTGGGGGGGGGGACGTCATACATGCGATTAAAGTATTTTAATGAAGTGAAAAATGTCGGAGACAAAGATCGAAAATATGGGCAATGTACTAGTGTAGTAAGAAAATTTAGATATTTTAATCTCTGGTTGAACCCGATATAACACACGAAAAGCTTTTGACCTGACGGCTACTATACATAGGCGGGTGAAAAATAAAAAAAAAAAATAAAAATAATACAATTTGTGTTTTTTTTCCACCTAGTAGGTATTAACGACGCGGTTATCAGCTAACTCGGTCGCCGACACGATCTTTGAAATAATATTATAATCCAACACTCTCATCTCATCGCATGTTTGTATAATATTTTATTAGCGATGGATACGAGCGTGACTACACTATTATAAATGGTCGCAGTACATATTATAATATTACATGTATTATAACAGTGAATAATACTTTATTATTATTGTTATCGTCATCATCGTGTTACACACATACAGCGTGATTCTTTTGACGCGGATCTGTCTACGATAGGCCTGAACATCACCGAATAATTTTTGGGTATTTTTAGGTTATTTTTTAGGTTCTCAATGAAGAAAACGTACAGGTCCAGAATGTTTATTTTACCGACAAAAATAATGATCTAAAATTCTTAATTAATAATTTATATTGAACTAATTTTTGTACACCGTTTTAAGTAAAATATAAACTTTGAGCCCCTGAATTTTTAACATGAAAATAGCCGCCGCCGGCCAAGAGGAACTGGACGAGTTATGAGCGAGCTTGTTTTTTTCCAATAGCTTCGTATCGTACATAATAATAATAATTATTCCCTGTGTATAACATCATCGAGGCAGAGGCCTTAGTTAGATACATCAATAGGAGGACGACTAGATAAAATATGATAAACATGTATAGAAACACAATTAAAGGTGAGGGGGATCAAATGCAAAGGGATGCGAGTGACAAAAACTTTAAAAATTGAGATAGTTAGAGATGGCAAAGAGATGGAAGTGATATTTTCGTATTCGATGGTGCTATTTGTTGACAGAAAAAAAAAAGTTACATTTTAAACACAATTACAAATCAAACTTTAAATTGATCTTTCTCAAAGTCTAGTTTTTGTCACTTGCATCCCTTTTCATTTGACCAAACCTAAATTACAAATAATTAGAACACTAGTCATAATGAAAAAAAAAAAAAAAAAAAAAAAAATTAATTAAAACAATTAAATTTAAACTAAATTCAAATGACTTGGCGACCTATCGGTTGAGACTCGTCTATTTCAATACAAATGAATAAAACAAATTATTCGTTATTTCGGTATTTGGTTATTCTGGTATTTTCGGCTAATAATAAATTGTAAAGTCTCTTCGAAGACTCTTTAAGAAAAAAAAAAAAAATCTTTGTAATTTCGTGCACTCCGTGTCGCATAAATACAGTTGGAGAGGCGTCATCCGGTCAGTCCCTTATGAAATATATGCCACCGCGCGTTTGTAAAACGATATTCCGACCGAAACGGTCACGACGACGTAATCGCATCATCGGCAACGGTCTGTACATTGCCGCGTTCAGAGTACCGATCATCCGGCCGCAGCATCATGGACCAAAAAAAAAAAAAAAAAAAAAAATCACGCGCGCCAAACCGTACACGCTAGTTTGCACATAACACACACACACACACACACACACACTTCATCCTATTGTCCGCGAGACGATAACACCACATCATCACGGTCGTCCGGGTGTACGCACACAAGTTGTTGGTATGCTGCATAATATGACAATAATAAAAAATAATAATAACAATAATAATAATAATAATAATATGAGTATGTGTGTGAGCATGTAATACCGCGCGCCGCAGCAGCGTTATTATCACAAAACGACACCATTACGTAACGCACTCGGATTTCATTCGCACCGGGTAGGCGAATATTCGTGTACACAGCAATAATAATAATAATAATAACAACAATAAAATATTAATATAACGGGTTCGTTTGAGTGTACTCTTTTTCCACCGTCGCTGCGCATCTTTTTTTTTTCCCCCTCGAGTCCTTTCTTTGACTGAGAGTTTCGAGTAGGCGCACTCGTATCACTGTCGTCGAGAGCGACCCGCGATTCGTATGTGCACATAACACACACGCACGCACACACACACACACACACACACACGCACACACCGATAGATTTTTTTTTTGTTTTTTTTTTTGTTTTTCTGAGCGATATTCATCTCCGTGACACCCAACTCCGATCGTTGAATACGTCGTGTTTCACCGCGTTATGTAAGTCCGCGGTGGGCGCGATGGAAATCGAGTCCTTCGCGGTCCCGATTCTTCGAAAACCACGCGTATCACGAAATCGTATTCCACGCGTTTTGCGCGGCCAATGAGAACATTAATTATTTAAATGCTGTAATATAGATTTTTATCATCATTAAACCGAAACGAACGATTTTTAGCGACGACGCTTTGAAGTCTGAGTTCAATGCAGGGCTTTTTCTAAAACGCAGTTAGGCTGGAATCAATACGACGAACCGATTTTTTTTGGTAGGTAGTTAAACTTGGAAATTTAATTGAAATAGAAAATTTCACGGATTTATATTTACATATATATATATATATAAATCCAGAGACACTTTGCTCGGAGAGTATTCTTTGTTTTTAGGGTGTCGGGTGAGATTCTATGGATCATCCCTATTTATTTCAGGGGGTGTACATCTCCCCCGGAAAATAATTATACACTTCATACACATATACACTACAGAGTACATATACATATAAACTACAAAGGTCCCCCTGATTTTTGATCACCTCCCCGAAGCATAAGGTCTGAAATACACACTGTAATTTAGTTTTTAATTCAATTTTTATACGGTAGGATTGAAAAAAATTATTTGGAAAAATTCGAGGCCCCCTAATGTCGGAGCCCGTAGACACACGCTTGTTATTCGCGCCTGATAATATATAATTAGGACACTAGAATTTTTAATGACCCAAAAACCTACAAAAATGACCGAAAATTTGACCGAAAATTTGACCTTGTAGAGTGTAAAAAAAAAAAACAATTTTTCAAAACATTCGTGTATAAATATTGTTATTAAAATTGTTTTACTATCGATCCAACGAGTATTTACAGAAGATGAGTATTTTATTTTATGTAGACAATATGTGTAAAAAGTATATTGCAAAAGAATTGTAATTTAAGCAAACGAATGGTTAAACATAACGACCCCTGTTAAAAAGAAAATTATTTTTCGAACGTAAATGAAAATAAAAAACATAAAAATTGATCATATTTAATAAAAGTGAAAAACACTCCCTTCAGATTAATATAGTTTAAAAAAAAAGCGATACATTCGTTTATGATTCAATTAAAATTCATGTGCTTGAAGTGGATGTATCCTGTGAATTATAAAAAAAAAAAAAATGCAAAATCCCATATTATTTTATATAACATATATATATATATTCTATACTACTTTTGTACATCCCTATATATTCTATAACCCTGTATGGCTGTTTATATATATATATATATATGTGTGTGTGTGTGTGGTACACCATTTGTGTCCGTCTTCGTCGGTTCGTAATCGAATTAGAGTTAGTGCGCGCAACTTCCAGTCGTCGTATGTACTGTAGTGGTATAGTAGTGGTGGTGGTGGTGGTGGTGTGAAAACTTAGGACAACACTCGAGGGATTTAAGGGTGAGTAAAGTTTTTGGGCAAACATCACACACGCGACGACGTGAGTGCGTGTGTGCGGGTTCTGTTGTGCGTAAAATGTGCCCGTCCCTTTATGTCACCGAACGCGCGAGTTCTCCCGCGGTGGTGGCGTCGGCGATGACGACAACGCGCGCGTCTTGAAACTGTTTCGCTATTCGTTTAAAACTAATATTATATATATATATATATATATATTGTATATTGTAGTGAAACCAGATCTGACTTACGACCGGCACGTGAGGGACCGCTATTATTTTTATAACCCGGTCCGTTTACGACCAACCAACGTGACGTGCGGCCGGGATTAACGGCAAAATGGGTGGTCTATGGCTTTAAAATATAAAAATCCTGTTTCCAAAAAATACAAGTAACGAGGCAGCCTCCTCTTTACGTCGTTTCATCGGCGAAATCCTTTGAAAAACATTAAACCGGGGCCGGATTGGCAGCATAGAAAAAAATCTAACGTTTTCCCGATGGGGTTTCGACGACGGTCTCTGAGGCATCTCTGTGGTATGCATAGGAATTACATTACAAATATAATATCTATGGTCGGCCACAATGTCGAAAATTTTGATTTTGAAATCATCACATTGTTGTGATTTAAGGAGAGTTTTGAAGCGATGATTAACTCTGTCTTAGTATATTAGTTATCAAAAATTACATAATTCGGGTCATTAAAATCGTCAATCCGTCGCTGTTGTATGAAATCAAATAAATACATTTTTTACTTATTTGATTCCATACGAAATGAAATACATAGTTGAACATTTTCCCTTCGCACCCTTATTTAAATGATTAAAAGAAATATAAATTATAAAATACAATTTGTCTTGTAAAAACCATTTTTAAATGCTAATTTATTTGTTAGTAGTTTCATTCAAACTTTAAAATACTCTTATTTACGAATATGACCAGTACCTAAAGTAAGGAAATTTATTGAAATGAGAAAATATCCAAGAGCAAATGACGAAACAGAACTAATTTTGGGGCCACGAAAATTCGGAGGTCAAGCCTTCAAGCCGATTTCCTGCGACGTTTTCATCATTCTTAAATTCATTTTATTATTTATTATAAAGTATAGACAGGAATCGCAAGAAGTGTTTGCGAATTAAAATGACGTTGTGTTTCGCATTTGAATCCAATACGTTTTAAGCGTGTATTTTAAGTATTTCAAACACGAAATATATATTTTGTTCAATAAAAAATCTCACTTTTTATTTTTTTTGGTATATTATATAATTATAAATAAATATTAAGTGCTATTGTTGTAATAAATTGTAACATTAATTTTAAAATAATATGTAACTTTTAATGAAAATATAAGCGATTATTTATGTAAAACATAACGGTGTTTTTTTCCTCTTATGTGTTTTACGTTTGACAACAGGATTTTATTTTATATTAAGTACTTTGTATATTTTCAAATGCACCGAGTGATTTGTTTTGCCCGCCAGCTCTGAGTGAAGAGTATGACTTCATTGTACTCAACAATCGGTATAATGATAATAATACGGGGCTATGTGTACGATATCCGGGGGAACACGGAATGAATCATAAAAATAATAATTGTTTACTGTGTACAGTAATCTGTGTTTTTTTGAGATACGACGTACAAACGTTACTTTTACGTTGTTTATCGTTTGTTCGTCCGTCGGCACAATAACATAGTTTGTTTCCTCTGAATTAATATATCAGTTATATGTTGATTTATTTTACGGTTTACATTACGTCTATAATAAATAAATAATAAAATATCAAAGTGTATTCCCTTGGTAGTCGTTAAACAGAGACGTTACGTTTCATTATGAAAAAAAACTGGTTTTCTCGTTGATTTATCGAACTTAAAATTTCGACTAGACTTACTTAGCGAATTGTTAGTAAATATATTATTTAAAGATTATTAATTAATTAGTTACTGATTTCACTTAGTGACTAGTGAAATGTCAATAATTTGTACTCGTATAATAACAAAACAAATAAATAAATAAATAATGTATGCAAAATCAATAGATATTTTCTAACTCATTTGATCTTAATATTCTTAATATGTCATTAGTTAAGTTACTGTTTAATATTGTTTAAATTAAAACACTTATTTGTTTGCATAAATAAGCAAAATTAACTTACTGGAAACTTTATTGTAATAGCGAATTAATTATAATGAATGGGACAACATTAATGGCAGCTGCCAATTAATTAAAAACAATTTGCATTTTTTATTATAATGAATTAGTTACCTACCATTTTAAGTGAATTTGTATTGATTAAAGAAGAATGATGAGGATAAAATAATTATTCAAATAATCTGGTAAATTCCAAGAATAAAATGTAATTTAGGCGTAAAAAATATTATTATTTAAACATTTTACGATTTGTGAAATATTATTCGTTCGTAAATACGAGTAATTATTTACATCGTTTTCAGTGTTACCGGTTATTTACGATAGCAATAAAAATAACCATATTTTATTAATAATGGGTTCCGATTTATCAAACATATTTTAATAAAAAGTAATGCAATGTAAAGTAAAGTAAAGAAAAGTAAAGTGTAGACAAGAAGCCGGACATACTTCGCACCACGGGTATTCTTCGCTCTTCGTGTCAGATGTTCTTGGTGGGTCTGTAGAATTTTATAGAAACGATAATTCGTTTCTTCAATAATACGATACTGAACGAAAGAAGTTTATAGTATAAAGAACAATAATAGTCGTCATTTTCAACACAGCCACCAAGAGTATGTGACTTGAAGAGTGACGAGTACCTGTGGTGCAAAGTATGTCAGACTTTCTTGTCTACACTTTACTCATTTTTGCTTTACTTTACTTTACTACACTCTTTTTTTTTTTTTTTTTATCTAATTAATAAATAGGAGGAAAAAATGTCCACATTTTTTTTCTTCACATTTTCAACATTTTTTTGTGCCAAAATATTTCTAATATTATTAAGTTTGGATCAAAAAATGATGGTTTCCGAGTCATTTTTCTCAAATTTTGGGTAGTTTTACCCTCCAAAAATTGAGAAATTCGAAAAATGACCTCTTTAAAGGATCAACTAGAGGGAAATCCGGATTCAAAATGCTACTGGTTGAGACTTTTGGACAAATATTTCGATACGAAAAAGTATTTACAGAAAAAAAAAGTAACAAAATAAACATCATTGTAAAAACAACACTAGCTTCTTCACTCCGTTCATAACCTAAAAGTAGTATAAGACTAATATAAAATATGATATCATGTTATCTGTATGATCGTCGATTTGGATGCGTTTGCACGTCTCGTGAATAATTCACTACTACTACAACGGGATGTTGTCGAGGATCTAACGTTGGTAATAATTATATATTTATTATGAGGTAAAATGAATTTGGACTGGTATTCCAAGTGTATGTATTTACTATTAGTATAATATTAAAACCGAGACCTTGCGAGTTATATTGTCGGAAGACCGTTCCGGAATGGGTTGAGAAGTGATTTCGTTCATTCACAACGCCGCCGTCCATCGTGCGTCCAGTCGTCGTAATGCAGTTATGTAAATTATTTCAATCGTTAGTCGCATATTTCGTCAACAACAATCGTCCACTGACTTCATTAATCGGTAAGAAATAAATTAATTGTGTCCGCGAACAATTAATTACCAGGTGATTAAAAATAAATAAAAATAAGAACGCTTCGAATATCGTGTACATATTATTATATTATCGTGCATTATAATTTGACAAATTAAATCTACAAAATATTATGTTACACGGTCGAAAAAAGCAATTGAGTTTTTTAAAGACTCCTCCTCCTCGGGTATTATGTTTGAAGCGCATAAGTTCGGATAACTATATACATATTATTATATGGAAAAATACCGGAAACTCGAACCGTTTCGCGCTAACCGGTTTTACTGGGTTTGGAAATTGGTCAGATTGTACTGGTGCTCGTTCCCGTTGCTCGTGGTCGCGCCAAAAACATCATTAACGAAAGTATTTCTTAATGTTTACGATTATCCGCTGTTGTAAGGTATGCGAGCAAATCATTACGTCTTCGTCCGGAATGCGCTTAATATAGAATTCGTTAATAATATTTTAAAATAATAATAATAATAATAATAAGAAAAAAAATGCTGAATTATAATCAAACGCGTTATTAAACAAAATTGATCAACAATGATTTTTGAACACATTTTAACCCTTTTTGTGCATTTTTTTTTTTTGAAAGATTTTTAGATCATCGGATTCCGAGCCACTTTTAATGACTCAAACATATAAAACACATAAGAATCATTCAACAACGCGCGATAAACACATAGGTATGCCGATAAATAATAATGTGAAATCGAGAGTATAAATGATCAGAAAAAAAAAACACTTACACGTTTCATGGTCTTTAAACGTTTTCACGCCTCCGCCCCCGAAATTTCGTTACGCCCCCAGATTGCGAACCCTCGGTGCAAACAGTGTTTTTCGATTGCCACGGACGAGCTGTGATATTATGATAATTAAAACGTAAAGTAGACGTGTCATTTTCCACGTTCGAACTTATCGGCCGAACGCTAAAACGGTTTTTGGCGCTAACCGAGGTCCCGAGTCGGCGGCGGCGGTGGCAGTCGGTGTGTAGGTACAATAATAATTATTATGTGTTACTTGCGCGCGAGTTTACCAGTCGCCGAACGGTAATAAAAAAAAATTAAAAAAAAATAAGAAAAAATGCGTGTCAGTGACTTCGATAGCCGCGCGGAGATAACGAGTTTCATTTGTTTGCAAAGCTATGTAATATAATATAATACAATAAATAATAATATACCGAAACCGAAACGACGTGCTTTCGAAACGTCGTCGTTCGACAATAATTATTATTCGACTGGTATGTTTTTAAGGGCCTACGTACACGCGTACGATATAATATTATTATAATCGTACGTTATACGCGGCGGCGGTGGTCAGCGGCGGTCCTAGATCGCGATCGTGATGCACAAATATGGATTTATCGAATGTACTACGAGGCGTGTCCAGAAAGTCGGTGTACTAATTTTTTGTTGGCTGCAAAAAAAAATTCATTAAAAATAAAAAATTACTACACTAATATTATATTTTTGTGCTTTTTTCCTAACATAGTCACCATCTCTTCCAATGCAGGTGGTTGTGAGACGGCAGATTGATTTTTTGATGCCTACCTCGTAGAACTCTGCCGCCACCTTCTTTGTCCATTTTTTCCACCCATATGCTTTTCTTCAGGGAGGTGAAAAAATGGTAATTTGAAGGCACCATGTTATGGGAATACGCGGGGGGGGGTGGGGTGATTCAAAACATCCCATCCAAATGAGTCCAACAATTGATTCGTGACATTGGCCGTGTGGGGTCTTGACGTTGTCGTGCAGCAGGCAGACTCCGCTTGTTAACAGATCTCTCCTTTTATTTTGAATAGCTCTCCTGAATTTTTTTAAGGTTTCACAATACCTTTCTGCTGAGGTAAATATTCAATCAATATGATGCCTTTGTGGCCCTAAAACACTGATGCCATGATTTTTTTTAACCGAAATGGTGGTTTTGAACTTTTTGGTTGTGGGTGAACGCCATACTGTTCGGACTGTCTTTCTTGGTTTCAGGCTCGTATAAATAATAATAATAATAATAATAATGATAATAATCGTATTTTTAATCTCTTCCTACACACTCTCGACGCCGTCATCATCGACAGATTCCTCTTGCTTGGAGGTTACGTGTCGTCGTCGCGGTCGCAGCAGTCCGATGAAAACTGGTTTTCCGTCCGCGAAATTCACACCGATAATGATCATTACGATTAGTAGTAGTAGTAGTAGTGGTGGTCGAGGCGTACAACACTTACGACGCGTGGGATAGGCACAAGCGTTTTTTATGTTCGCTATCCGACTCCGTGGCAGACGGAAATCGTCGCAATGAAAAATGATATTATAGAGTTGTTAACCGAAATCGCGCCGAAAAATTGCGATAAAAACGTGATGTGTGGGGTGGTACCTTAAAAATATTGTTGCACAGAATGGTAAATGATTCTTTCGTTCACTGAAAGTCGAAAGACCTTCGGTTAAAAGACAGTATGTTTTTCGTATAACCGCCAAAGTCCAAAACAAAATTACAGTATTATATACATGGGCGTAGCCAGGATTTATTATTTTTTTTGGGAGGGGGGGGGTGTTATAATTTTTAATGTATAATTTCATAAAGGTTTTGCCCACCCAACGAGCTTAACAAAACTAATTAATAGATGTAGATGTAAAAACCGAATATTTTCCCGGAACTTATTACACAATTCATAACAGAAATCGTATTTCATGTACATAGTAAACATATAATTTGTACAAAGCGTCCGCGTTCTGAACTTCTCATTTTTACCCCATCGTACAAAGTGTCCGCGTTTCGCATTTTTCGTGTTCGACCGTACAAAGTGACCTAAAACCCTCAATTCTCGACTTAAAAAAAAAGTTAAATTAGGTGAATAATATTAAAAAACATAAAATTGTAGTTCATATGAGGAAAAAATTGCACTAAAAACGGTTAAGCTTTAATTTTTGATTGTACGAAACAAATGTATGTGCTAATTAGTAACAATAGAGAAAACGTTGCAAATGCAACAACATCCTTGCCCGTAGTCATAATGACGTCTTTGAACGTATTCCTAATATATACATAATACGTGTGTGGTTGAACGGGGTATGTGTTTAAAGAAAACAACAATATTAATGTTCTTATTATATTATGTATACTATACATGTATTTATATATTTTTCATAATAAGATTATATTACGAAACAAATATAATATTATCAAGACCATTCTCACGAGACCTGTTCAAACAAATAACAATGACCGTTCACAGAATTCTGTTACATAATTCGAACTGGGATCGCGGTAGAAAATTGTTCAATATATAAGGCCATAAAATCGTTACATATCTATTGAATATTTTATTGTGTGTGTTTTACTTGATGATAGAAAATCAAAATATAATCGAATTATAAAGTACGATTAGTTCGGCACTTATTGCACAAAAATTGTAGAAAATACGCATGTAAACATGCACTTATAATAACCGAAATATGCGCAAAAATGTGCAACTGAATTATTTTAAATAGCAATTATTGAAAAATTGAATTTATTAAATTTTAAATGTTGATAATTTTTTTAATTTGGTATTTTATTTTACGGCAACAATAATACTGTAATCATTGGTAATTATTTTGTTTGGTTTTCTTTTCCTACAATGAAAAATATAATTAGTATATTCAAAAATGTAAAACTAATGAAATGTTTACCTGTACCTTGAGAATAAAAACAAAAATAATAACATAAAATGTAAATATTAATTGAATAATGTTAATTAAATTAAAAATTGATTTTTCCAACAAAATTAACAAAAATTTTTTTTTATAATATCACCATAACTGAATTCTGAATTCCCCCCCCTCCTCAGTGAAGTATCTCGATTTCCTCCTAGAGGGAATTCCTCCCGGTCGGGAACCACTGTTCCAACAGCCATTATTAAAGAATATTATGCAAAATATGCAACAAGTCCCGAACCCTAATAGTGATAATAATAATTAACTTTTATTTTATACGTCCGCTCGTAAATCGCCATCGGGCGAATATATATATTTAAATAAAATTAATTCCTACTATGACGTCAATACCTTTGGTCAGAAGGTTATACACACACGACCGTCACGCGTAAGATTGACTTCAAAAAAAAATAGTTTTGTTGCTGTTGAAGGTACTGCACTTCATTTTTCTAGATTAAAGCGATCCTGAGATAAAAACTTAAATTTCGACGGTTTTCAAAACGTCTCAAACAATAGCACTCTGTGAACTGCATATACGTTTTCATTACCGACCGGAAATACTTTCTACCGCCGCCACATTCGATTCAGTTTTCATTGCCTATTTTTATAATGCTCGTAATACCTATTCCATCTGAATACAATATTATCACTTAAATACATATTATACACGTAATGCAGTACGCCATTATGGTCTTAAGTCGTGTCGATGAACTGACGAACTCGACTTAACGAGTCTATTCCTTAATATAATATACAGGATGCTCTCCAGTACATTTTGACAAATGCAACAACTATTGTTGTTATATTAATAATAATTTTTGATTTTTTTTTTCAACGTTTTCTGCAGCATTGTGCTACAGCAGCAATAACTCGTACATTTTTTTTTTTAGAACCTAAATTTTCAAATTTAAAATAGCCTTTTTATAAACCTGATTTTTAGAAAAATTTTGATTTGTGAAACTGTCTTTCTAAAGTTTGATCATGTATTCATCGGATGATTTTTTAAACTTTTTCGAAACGTGAATTATTTATCACACGATGATATTTATCAACATTAAGCTCAATAAAATTTACATTTTCAAAATGTTTAAGAAATCATAATAAACATATGATCAAACCATAATGGAATACTTTTCTAAAACTGTAATATAAATTTTAAAACTTGAAAAATCCAAGTAAAAAAAAAAAAAGAAAAATAAAAAAAAAATAATAATAATATAAAAATGTAGAGTTAAAAATTATTGGTACAACAAAAGTCATTGCATTTTGTCAAATCGTACTGGGACACCCTGTGCCCTGACGACGTTCTTTCACGATTAATTTATTATTTATTATTTGTGTTATTAGTTTAGGAGTTAAAAAAATGTACATAATATATTACACATTTACACCGGTACCGAATTGATGCCAACGATGATGTGTGTTGTTCGTTACCTGGTCAATGGGCATCAATCACTGGCTATTATAATAATAAACGAACGGATATTATAATATTACGTATAATAATTCGTCTACACCCGATTTGGATAAAGCAGCGCAGTGGTAGGTCGCATGTTTTATTAATTTCAAATCAGACTACAAGTGTGTAACGTTGTTTTTTTTTTTTTCGATCCGAACGCATGGTGCAGCTGCATAAGTGATGATGATATCGTTGAAAGACTGATAAAAGAACACAACGGGATTCCGAAAGAAATCCGAGCCGAGATTTAACGCGCACACTACTTTTTTTCTTTTTTCACGTCGTTTCCTTGTATTATCACGTTACACGTGACCCACATGCAAACATGTTTCGCCTTTAAAGAGCGCATTCGTACACACACTCGCGAGCACATACACGACTACTACTACACTATAATATTACTATTAACTGTTAACGTTTCACCGGAGACGCCGAGAAAAATTATTAACGACTACGATAAACGTCCCGGCGACTTGAGCTGATGAGTTTGTGTGAAAACAAAATACGAATTTATTCGTTCAATCTAATAATAATAATAATAATAATAATATATATTATTATGTTCGTCCGTTTTGTACATTATATCATGATGTGAGTAAGTGTGATAGCGCGCACGGAAATACGGACTTAAAAATATATTTTTCGTTCCGAGTGGAGCGAAGTATTCAAGAGTTTTTACGATAATTTATTATTATTATTTTTTTATGTGTACACGTTTTTGTACAGAAATATTTGTCTGAAAGTTTCAACCAGCAACTTTTTGAATCACGATTCGCTTCTAGATGATACTTTTGAGAGGTCACTTTTCGAAATTCTCAATAGTCTTCTCAAAATTTGGCAAAAAAGATTCGGAAACTATCTTTTTTTTTTTTTAATCCAAACTTAATGGAAATTTAAATATATATATATATAGACAATAATATGAGAAATATTTTGGCAATTTTTTTCTCATTAATTTTTGTTTTTATTTTCATGAGAATATGTCTCGAATAAACTGAAGTTCAGCTCAGAATAATTGTCTTATCGAAGAAATGATTTATAGTTTCTTTGAAAATCAATACATCCACAAGAGTATCCCACTCGAGGAGCGGTGGAGAGTACCCAAGGTGCGGAGTACATTCTTAAAAAAAAAAAAAAAAATATTATTTGGAATATTGTTTGTACGCGTTTTTCAAAAACAATATACACACGCATGCGGCAACACGTAATCGTGACATTAGTTATCCTTACGTATTTTTATTTATTTGTTTTTTTTTTTCGCCTGCATTTCAAATGCATTTGTAAAGAAAGACACAATTGTCACGTGGGACGCGACGACCTGTGGATTATGCGTGGCGTTTGTTTTGAACGCACATATTTTTATATTACGGTTATTAAGATTGAAGTAAAAAATTTGTATTCAAATTATAATAATATAAAAAATATGTACACTGTACAGTCTGCTAAACACGCGCAGTACACGGTAAAGACAATATTATAATAGTTCATTGTTCGAAAAGACCCTTTAACGGATGTTGAGTTATTGCTCTATTGATGACGAAAAGGTCGAGACGTACTTAATAATAAATAATACAGTGTTTATATTATATACACTGTAGATCCGGTCCATTTGTATAACGCGCGTTTCAACAGAGGGGTAAAACGGGATAATTAGTGAGTGCGAGCATAACCGTCGTTTTCCATATGTGCGGAGCAAAGACAATAATAATAATAATAATAATAATAATTATTATTTTTTAAGTAGGTGCACGTACCACTGCACCGCACATTAATATGCAGGCGCTATTCTCGTAATGTGTTTTGCGCTCGCGATTAAATTCGTCTGGTTAGTATGCAAATAGTTAATAACAATAATGCTCGGGACTTACAGCACTGAAAAAGATGATTATAAGCACTACTGAATTCGTTTGAAATACTAAAAAACGAAGGTTTTAGATTCCGAACGAAGTGAAGAAGCTAGTGTTTTTACAATGATGTTTATTTTTTTTTTTCTTATTTTTTTTTCTGTGTACAACTTTTTGTATGGAAATACTTTTCCAAAAGTTTCAATCAGCAACTTTTTGAAACCGGATTTGCCTTTAGATGGTACTTTAGAAAGGTCATTTTTTGAATTTCTCAATTCTTCAAATTTTTTTTTTTTGGAAAAATTTACCCAAAATTTGACAAAAACGAATTGTCATTCTTTGATCCGAACAATATGAAAATTTAAACATAGATAGAAAATAATATAAGAAAGATTTTGGCGCAAGAAAATTTTAGAAATGTGAAAAAAAAATTTTGGACATTTTTCTAACATTTTTTTTTCCCATTTGTTCTTTATATTATTAATTTCTTTCGTTCAGAATCGTCTTATCGAAGAAATGATTTATCGTTTTTTTAAAATTTAATACACCCACCAAGAGAATCCAGAAGTACACACTTTTTTTTAAAATTAATTATGAAAAGTCTGTTTTTAGTTATATTTTATAACTTGAACGAATTTTATGACGAACAATGAGTCGTCGTTTACGTAGGATGCGTAATCGAAAAGTATTTAAAATTAGTATTTCAATTTGAAAATTACCAAAGTTTGTCAGAATATGCAAAAAAAAGACCTTAAAATAATAATATTGGAAATTAACAGAAAAACACGTGGTGTATAACGCAAAAACATGCATATTCAAATTTTAGATTTCACATAATGGCCTCATGCAATGAACCTGTTTACTTGCACTTTACTATAATATAGTAAATATTAAAACTACGCAGCAATTGCTGTGCTGTAAGTCCTAAAACCCTGTTAATAATAATATTATATTGTTTGCAAATTATTGAAAAACTTTTTTGAGATATTTTATCGTATAGCAGTTATTAGATAGGCGTTGGTTTATAATTACTTTTGCTAATGAGTAGGTAGTAAAAACGCATTTGTTTTTCTTTTCGCTCTCTCGTATACGTATTTGTTTTGCGGATTTTTCGCTATGATTACGACGTAGTTTTACATATACAAAACGTTTCAGTTGCCCGGAAGTCGGGCGAATGAAAAAAAATGTCACGGCACCGGCACGAAATTCTATTGCTGATTAAATAACATTTTTTTTTTTTCATTGTTTTACATTGTCATTTTGCGTAATTTCTCCTACGGAACGCGCACACCGCTGAAAACTTATCCAACCACACTGAAAACCGTCACGGGGCGATGATCTGGGCGGCGGCATATTAAAAGTTACACGAACCCTAACGTCTGCAGGCTTATCGATGGGGCTAGGGACTTATAGCTCTGAAAAAACTTAAAATATGCATGCATTTACGCTCTAAAAACGTAGCAAATATGCTATAAAATTTACGAAATATGCAAAAATGCTAAAATAATCTCATATAAAACATTGATTTTACTGTAAAAACTCAAAATATTTAAAAATTGTAATGTATAATATATTTTAATATATGTATTATTAATTCTTCTTCTATTATATTTTATGAAATTTCTTTTTTTTAATCTTATATTTAAACAAATAAAAATATCAAATAATATTCAATCTCTTCAGTTATTCAGGGAAAAATTTTCCAATACCAAAAAAACTCAAATTAAATATTGAAAAATAGGTGCAATATGCATTTAAAATTAAAATACAACCGAAATATGCACTTATATCGAAAAAAGAGTTGAATATGCAAAATATGCAAATTAAAGAGAACTGTATACAACTCCTGGTGTTATGAAACGCATTTCTATATTACTTGGCTATGTTTTGAATGATTTTTTAAAAACATAGCCCGTATAGGTACGTAAATAAAATAATATTAAGTATAATATTATCAAATGTACACGGTTATGAGTCGTGAAGAGATTTCCCCCCACCGTGGCGGTTACCCGACAAACGAAAACCGTTGCCGGTCGGGTGTTTTTAATTGAGACTCATTAAACGCGATAAAAACCGAAGGGGAGTGTAGATTTAGAAAATGAAAAAAAATTAATTTATACTCACTGCGGTACTCGTCTGGTTATTTTGACAAACACGGTGTCTGGTACATTTATAGCCTAACGTGCGTCTCTGGATAACGACGGCGCAGAAGCCACAAAATACAACAAAATGGTTCGTTGGAATTAAAACGTGTCTAGAAAGTTTACGATATCGGTTAAAATAGTTTTTTGAAAACTGAAAAGAATAAAGTGTTATTTTGTTTGAAGTCTGAATATTATTCGCTTAGAGAAATATCGAAAATGACAGAAATATATTATACGAGCAGAGACGTAGGTACTTATATATTTTGAACGGGAGGGGTTTGATTGAAAGGATGAGCGCTACGAGAATTTTGAAATTATTATGAAACTTCAAAATTCGGCAAAGGTACATAATAGAGGTCATTTTTCAAAATACTCAACAGTATTTCCGAACACGAGGAAAAATTATCGAAAATTCTAGTGAAATTAGCAATAAAAATCATTTTTTTTATTGAATACATTGTTATTTAGTCAGTACTCCAAAAATAATATGGTTTTAGAAACTTGAAATGTTCACTAGTAAAATTAATACACACTATTTTTGAACACTAAGAACATAATTAGTAAGAAACTAAAAATATCTTGTTTGTGTACCTTTTTTTTCTAATATATAATATTAAAAATACCTGTAGAATTCGGTAAAATACAGGAAGAGACAAAAATAATAGCTGACATATTTACAAGCCCTTTTTTTTTTTTTGCATACCTATTGAACATTTTGAGACGGGAAAAAGTGAAGAAACTGTGTAAATATAAATACTAATATGTATGTATTTACAATTAAATCATTAATGTTTGATACTAAAATTAGAATATAAAATTACGTTTTAGGGTAAATAACGATGTCTCTTATTAACATTTAATAAAATATTTTATTATTTTATCAATGGGGTTGAATTCCCCGTGCCTCTCCTTATCTACGCTTATGTATACGAATTTAGTTACAAGTGAAAAAGAGTTTTACTGTTATTTCTTAACTAGTAAAGTTTTAAATTGTTATAGATTATAAGTCTACGAATAAAACGATCGTGTTCTGAGTATAATGGCTATTTAAGATTTATAAGTAATCAAAATTTGAAAAGAATAAACATTGCGACGTCTTTTATTCCTGTCTACGTTTCACAAAACACCAGAAAACCAAATCAAATCACTCGACAGACACTCTCGGCTAAACGATTTTGAATAAATATTTATGTACTTGGCGAAAATAGTATTTACAATAAAAACTTTTACGTGACGCGCAATATATATATAGTATTCGTTAAGTATTTAAATTCAGAACGAAAAGCGTTTCGAGTTCCACGGACCTTCTATTTTATTTTATCAAAAATAAGAAATAAAAATACACGTAATCAATCATTTTTCGCATTGTCTGTGTACGTCAGGGAGATATTAAATCGATTTTGTTTTCCCCATCGGCGGCAATGAAAACGGCGAAACCGCATTTCGTACGATTTGAAACCGCCGACTGTCGTTGAAAAAATAAAGCCCCGATTCACTCCAGGGAAAATGCACATGAGTGGGGCACATCGTCCGTTCGTTTGCCAATGCTAAAGTCTGTTCGTCGTCCGATGAATATCTGAGTATCTCATTGGTCTGTCGGGTGTGTATGACACGGGGTCGGCCTAACGTCATAGCACTGAGGGCAGTGCGAGTTTAGGGGTGGCGAGTTTTGAATAAACCGAATTAATTATTTTAATTTTTTTTTTTGTACCCCTTACCCCAAACGAATTAACAATCGAATAGGGGTGGCGTGAATTAAATTTCCCTCCTCGAAATATTTGCTATTTATACAATGTCCGAGTACAATCGTAGTAAGTGCGTGACCATCATCAGCACGGTATTCACTATACGCGTGTCATTGAATTGCGTCCTTCCTACTTTTTTAGGTCCTTGAATTGAGTCCAATGAATACTTTTCGAGTCCCTTAGCCTTATGCAGTAGGTACCGCATGAGAATTGGGCTAATAAGTCTCGTGAAAATGTTTGAAAATCAAGCGAAAATAAAAAAGCAGTCAATTTTCTAATTTTAATCATTTTTAAATGTAAATAAAATAATGTAAAAATTTAAATAGTTGGTGGTTGAAATTTATATGATACAGATTTCAAGTATTCAAATCTGTAAATTTCTTTGTTTCGGTATTTTATCAACTGCTCCCTTAATAATTGTTTTTTCTCCCCATGTTTCTATAGCATTTGTTCGTATTTTTATACAAGCATCTGACTTAATGCCCAGAAGAGTTTTGATGAGAATAAAACTATTTGTTTGTCCTGTGCGATACAATATTTTTAATTTCGCGTGAAAACTTGAAGGATGTACAATCAATTCAATGTCATTGCTAATGAGGCTGAACAATTCAAACAACGAAAAAATATTTACGAGACTCAATTTCGACAATTCAAAAGTATTCGCGGGACTCGATTCAATATTTGCGACTCAACCCGACATTGCCACACTATACGCCAGTGGTTCTCAACCTTTGTATGTTGGCGACCCAAGATATTTACTTAATTTTTTTTGCCGACCTTTTTGATCGCACCTTTTTTACCACATAATTTTTTCAACTATCGTAACTAACAGAAACTATTATTCTTCGCGTATTTATTTATTTAAAACCAACGTCCAAAAAAATAATAAATCATAAGCTTATTTATTAAATAATTTTCAAAAGAAGTTCCCATTAATATTTTTAAAATTATTTTACGTCGGTAGTCCAAAATTAAAATATTATACAATAACATTTTGCATTTTTAGCGACCCGTTCGAAAATATTCGCGAATCAAAATTGGGTCGCCACCTGATTTAGAATTTTTGAGGCTCGGGACAAAATAAAAAAAAAAATTAGTCTATTATTATCAATTATTGTAAATAAAATTATAATTAGTAACTAATAAAAATATATAACCAGTTAGTATTTAATTATAAATTAAATTATATCTGAATTTAAGTATTACAAAATCTTCAAAATTTTTATAATTTTTTTTTTTTCTGTAGTAATAACGCTCAGTCAGTAATACCATTTTAGTATGAGTATTTTTTATCTTTTTGATCTATATTTTGTGACTGAAAAACAAGATAAATTTTTTTAATAAATATTTTTGAATGTGTACTCGATGTTAGGTTAAAACAATAATTAAATCCAATTTGTGGGCTCCTGATTTTTATGGGCCCTGGACAAATACCTATAATGCAATCCTTGCATAAATAAGGCGCTGGACTCGCGACCCTATGGTTGATGAGAACCTCTGCTATATTATTTCATAACAATTTTCGAACGTCACCGCTGTCGTCGCACGCGTTTACTGTGTTTGAGATACACTGATATATTATTATTGTTACGTTGTGCGTGGTGCTTCGGTATCAAAGCCGTCGCGCGTCGTCGTCGGACCGGGGGAATGAATGATGGAGATACGTTTGCCGCAATAGTGAGAAGAAGAGACCTGTTATTTATATTTTTTCCAAACGTGCGTAATTGCATCCGGTACACTTTGGTGCGTTAACCGACGACGACGACGAGGCAAATGGCACAACAATAAACGTATTGAAAAATGCAGGAATGCGCGCGTTTTCTTTGTGCGCTCGAAAAAAAATTCATAGGTATAATAATATGTACTCTCAAAGGGACACCACGAGAGGAGTGAATAAAAACGAAAAAAACCGAAAAGGAAAACAAAAAAAAAACCGAATGAAAGAAATAAAATCACTGTACGGGATGATAATTATACACGATAATAACATACGTATCTCCGCGTCGTCGTCGTCATTATCGTCTCGTGTTCTGGCATATTACGTTACTGCACGGGTAATAACACGATATTATTAATATATATTATTATTATTATTACACTATTGTAATGCGCGTACACCGAAGTAATAATATTACTGTCGTACCGAGGGCGGGAAATACGCCGTTTGTTACGAATCGCGGAATCGGTGCAGTCGCGTTTCATGACCACGACGCGTGCACGTTCGAAATACGATTCGTGCTGCAGGAAGTAAAATAATTTTACAATTTTTCCCGGTACTAGGTCGATGATAATACTTAAGTATTTTTGAACCGAGCGCAGTACAGTCGACGATAATTAGAGTGTTTTCGAACCGAGCGAGTAAACATATTTGTTTAGGTACTAGAAAACGAGTGACGCATAGACGAGAACGTCGAGTTTGGAGTGGAGTGGAGTGACTGGAGGAGACGAAATGAGAAATGAGTGCGTAAGAGTATCGGTGGCTCCTGTAATGGACGAAATGCGATAGAGTAGGGTCGAGATGGCTGAGGCGTGTTTTAAGAAGAGACGAGGCCGAGGCAGTTATAATAATATATACGTAGTTAAGAACGAGACGTGTGCGTAGAAGGAAAGAAACGAAAAGGAAGACTGGAAAAAGAGGTGGACAGAGGTTTTGGAGAGCGATGTGAAAATGACTGGAGTATGTGAAGAGGATGCGAAGGATTGAAACAAGTGGAGGGTGAGGACTAGGGTGACCGCCCCCAAACGGTTAGGAGAGGAGGTGAGGTGAAAAAAGAAGAAGAAGTGATGCCCTATTTTCAACCACTATAGATTATACAGGGCGATTTAAAATAGACGGGATGAAGAGGCGGTCAGAAATGTCTTTTCGTTCAAAAAGTGTTTCTCAAAAAAAAAAAAAAAAAAAACCGATAGTGTAGAAGGTTAACGACATAAATTCAAAAAACTTCAAAAAGACCGAATTGGCTTTGGTTTTTCTTAAATAAGATTTTTGAAAATTATTATGATTTCAAGATTTTGTGGTTTCTTATTTGTTCACATTGAGTTAAACTCGCAAAACTCGTAGTGTTAATTATTATGTTAAAAAAAAAAAAAAAAAAACAACAAACTTACTACGTTTTATTTTTTGACTATTAGCGACGACAACTACTGATTACGTATTGTAGAACGTGTCACTATTTAAATTATCACGTAAAAAATTGTGTTAAGTCATTTCGCATTGCATAGGAGGAGTTACACTACACACACAGACATACACACACGCACGTATTATAATGTACGAATTACGATTAGGAACAATTACCAACTATTTCGCCTACACGTATTTCGGTAAATAGTACGTCTCTATTAAAAATAATAAGCGTTTAGGGCGTAAAATACATTAGGATTAGATACTCATATAATAATAATAATAATACCTTCCCACGCGTAATATAGAATACGCGTCGCGTACCGTTAAATTATTGCGTTGAATACATTTTTGCTTTTACATTTTTGTCTGTACATATCGGAGAAAGAACACATTGTTCGCCCGCGACAGTGATTAATGCACACGAATCTGATAAATTTGTTACACCGCGTCAAATAGGTGTGTGTGTGTGTGTGTGTGTGTGTGTGTAAACACAAGCTGTCACGCACACATTCGTTATTTCGTGTAAATTTGATTTTGTTTAAGGCTCACAGAGCGTCGTTTTGTTGCGGTCGATTTGCAGAAGGTGTTATGCAGGCGCTGCTTGATTAATTATATAAAATGTCACCGTGTCTTAGGATCCGCCAACGCGGTCGTCGAGATATTTTGACAATTTCGTTCTGAACTATTCTCACACGCGTAGTATTAAAAATATATAGTTATATAATACAGTGGCGCAACCAGGATTTATTTATTTATTTATTTATTTTTTGAGTGGCTGATCAGTTGAATACATCAGTGCAATAATTGGGATTAAGATTTAACATAATTTATTGTCACGTGAATGTCACAACATATTATTTTCAATTCTTTTCGCTTACGCTTGTTTTTTCTCATCAAATGTTTTTTTCCGTTTCTCATTTAACAGTGGATTATGTAACCGGCCGAGTAAAAAATATATTTATATACATTTTTTTCTGTAATAATAACAATCTCTGTAATTTTTAAATAAAATCGTTTTGAATAAACTGAAGCCGCGCTCATCGTCGTTTTATCGAAGAAATGATTTATCGTTTTTTTTTTTTTTTTTTTTTAAGTCAGTACACCCATCATGAGAATCCGACCCGAGGAACGAAGTATGTGCGGCTTTTTTTTTTAAAAAAACGCCATTCATAATGTTCATTTAAAATGGGCTCTCAAAGTGATCGAATGCGAACAAAACCTCTGTTTCTTCGAATCTCGACCAGCATTTTGATAGTATTTTAAAAAGCGTCTCGTTCGAATGAAGCAAGTTTTTCACGCATATGTTATTAGATTCTGAACGAAGTGAAGAAACTAGTGTTTTTACAATAATGTTTATTTATTATTATATTTTTTCTTTTTTTTTTCTGTGTACAACTTTTCGTATAGAAATACTTGTCCAAAATTTTCGATCAATAATTTTTTGAAACCGGATTTGCCTCTAGACTGTACTGTAAAGAGGTCATTTTTGAATTTCTCAATTCTTCAATTTTTTTTTTGGAAAAAACTACCCAAAATTTGACAAAAATGACTCGGAAACCATCAATTTTTGATCAGAATTTTATGGAAATTTAAACGTAGATAGAAAATCATTTAAGAAAGATTTTGGCGCAAGAAAATTTTGAAAATGTGAAAAAAAATTTTGGACATTTTTTGAAAATTTTTTTTTTCTTATATTATCAACTTCCCTCGTTCAGAATCGTTTTATTGAAGAAATGATTTATCGTTTCTTTAGCATTTTATAATATTGTGCCTACCGGTTTTTTTTTTGTCGGCCAACAAACGTAACCTATTGTCGTCGCGCGAGCATTAAAAAACGGGTAATTACGATAAATGCTAAATTGCAGCTTTCCTGTGATTTCGTTTCGTTTCGTTTTTCGTTTTTTTTTATCATTAATGTTTTTACATTTTTCCGTGACCTTGCGCGCGCAGTCGTCCTCGACCGTTTGCGTTTGTTGCACGCGTGTATAAAATACTCGTATATACGTAGCGTTCGCCGTGGGGAACGGTGGAAGGGGCGAACCGCACGTAACTTAATATTATCATTATTATTATTATTATTATTATTATTATTATATTATGTGTGCACTCTACGGCTCGTCGCGCGGCCCCAGAGGCGGTTTTTGCAGTCCCGTTGCAAGGACTCCGCTCCACCGTTGAAATCTCTACGACGACGACGACGACGACGACGACGAAGCAACTACAATAATATCTGTTGCCGGAAGACGAATGTCTTGCCGCGCAATATCGCGTTTCACAGTCACCCGAGGCGGCAGTGTTTTCAGTGTGTTGTTTATTTGTTTATTTGTTTATTTATTTTTTTTTCATTTAAAACTCGAACTACGATAACACGCACGATATGCGTTTTTTTAGAAGAATTAATAATAATTATTATTATTTATTTGGATTTAACGGGTTTGATAACCCAATTACAAGTACAATATTAAACACAGTGTTATGTTCATATAGCGCGAGTACAATAAATATATATATAAAATAGATAACAAATAAATTATAAAATAACTTACAACTAGTAAAAAACGAAATAATGGATATTAAAATGAACAGAGAAATATAAACAATAATAACTAATAACTAGAGGTATCATATAACATGGTGGGTATGAATGATAAGATTTAAATGTTGCTTAAAAGAGGAGAAAGACTGATTCAAGAAATAGTCAATATTATATTTATTTGATAAGTACATAATTCGAGAAGTTGGATAATTC
>JAIPRM010001372.1:0-38705 GCA_025469315.1 Stegophylla sp. TES_Ste_2020
GAATATTCGAGTTATCTATAGTTTTTCTTTCGAGTAATCGAGGTTTTCGCAAGGGAAAAGAATTTTTTTCGACTTATCAAGGTTTTCGACTTATTGAGGTTCGACTTATCGAGGTTCCACTGTATTTCAATTACATTCTCCAATTCTAGTAGCAATATGAATGTCAATACAGTGAAAATTCATTGGGAAGGGGGAGGGGATAAATATCCCTCCTTGAACTTATTATATTAATTCTAGTAGAAGTCTATCAAATAAGGGTTTTTAAGTATAGTAGTAGTTTTAAGTATATTAGTTTAATTACAAGCAGAAACATATAAATTGTGATATATGTCAATTTTTATTTTATTTAAGAATTGATTAAAAACGGTGATTAGAAAGTCGTTTAATTCTGCACAATTTTTTCCGAAATCTCAATCTCGCACACTTTAAATTATATCAATACCACACTCTTGTACCTAAGATAATTCTGGAATTTCTAGTTCTAAGAAAATTAATTATAATTAATAGAGATACTAATATAAACTTTGATATTGAATATTAGCTGGCTAACCTGCATATTTTATGTTTCATAGTGTCTTTTATGAATTTTAAGTATTTACAAATAATAAAGTTGCTTAGTCAATAATTTATAGTTAATTCATGAATCAACTTTTCCGTAGACCTAAAAGAAATCGGTGTGATATTATATTGTGGCGTTGTAATAAAAGTTGTGTAGTGTACGGTAACAACGAATTACGAAAAAATACGATTGTAAAGCCAAATAAAAATGAACATCGTCATGAAATTGAAGAAGTTTCATTAGAAATAAAAATTCAATAAGAAAACTTTTAAATTCTTAACTAAGTGAAGAAGCTAGTGTTTTCGCTATGATGTTCATTTTCCATAAATAGCATTTATCCAAATAGCGCCAATGACTAGTGCAAGGTACAGCTTGAAAAAAACGCAAAAAATTTGAGATTGAATAAGGATTTAATGTGCAATTCATTTCAAATATTCTCTCGGTTACATAACCAGATGATAAGAGTTGCTAAATCGGTAGCTTTTTGCTGATGGCTATTATCCGGAATCGGTAACTGATGCGCGCAGAGTGCTCTAATTGGTTAATGAATTTTACTTTGAATCCTCACGTAATAACACCACTGGGCACAGATTTTAGCAGATTTTTCTGTTATAATGCACGAAATGAAATTAATAATTACGAATTATAATAATATGATATTATTTTGGCTACTTGGCTACAAAAACATTGAAAAATACTGTAATTTTTAATGTACATAGGTATAATGTACGTTTATTATAATATTATTACGTCTCAGAATAACAAATATTGTCGAAAAACTTCGTGTCCAAAAACCATTAAGTCACGTAAAGAAAATGAATATAAAATAACAATATTAATATATATATATCTGTTATAATAATTCATGAAATATTAATATTTTTCATTGATTTAAATTAAATGTATCTAGATAACGAAATTTTTCATCTAGATAACCAATAGATCATTTGCAAAGGCATTATATAGATGAGTAATTTTTACCTTGAAGATTATCTATACGTATGTGACCGTTAGCAAGTCTACTCTCAGAATCTATAAGTACAAGACACCCATTTTATCCAAGTCAGTCGACGTTTGATCGACGAACTGGAATACGAAAACGTGTCTATATTGATTCGCAGGAAATCACAAACATTTTGGCAAGTTCACTCTAGCGATTTGCAAGTCATCTCGACCGCTATGTCGGGCTTTCAAAGTTCTGAACTCAATCCACTTTTGTCGAACTAGGAAGTCGAAATCAGTAACAATATCGGCAGCCACGAGTTTTTAAACTTTCATACCTAGACTTGCAGGTTGATCCAGAAACGCAAAACCGGTCTTAAAGTATTCAAAACAGTTAACAGGTGTGTCGCAAGTTCACCGCTGAAGTTTCTACGTAGACTTGAAAGCCTCCCCGAGCTTTCAAACTTTTAAACACAAATGTGCAAGGTTTATCTGGAAGCTCCAAACAGGTCTTAAAACTTCCATGTTGGCAAATCATGATTTAGACACAGCTATAATAATTGCATTTGTGTGATCATTAGTTATACGGAAAACTTACACAAACAAAAAGATTAACAGAATACTCGTTTTCTCAAGCACTACGGATTTTGAATACTTTCGTAATCGGTAGGCTGCAGGAATGCGTTATCCATACTTTTATTTTAAAAATTTGAATATTAAACCAAAGTTGAACTACTATTGATAATTTTTGTAAATGGTTTGCAAAGTTCTGGCGTAATTTTCGGCCCGATATGATAAATTTAGTGA
This sequence comes from Stegophylla sp. TES_Ste_2020, assembly GCA_025469315.1. Classification (NCBI taxonomy): domain Eukaryota; kingdom Metazoa; phylum Arthropoda; class Insecta; order Hemiptera; family Aphididae; genus Stegophylla; species Stegophylla sp. TES_Ste_2020. The sequence continues at coordinate 2,309 of JAIPRM010001372.1, forward strand.
TCCAAAACTAGGTACATGAACAGGATCTAGGACATTTGAACGTAAAAACAATAATATGTTAAGTTTTTATACCATTTTATATAGTAAATAAGTAAAAGAGTATAATTAAAATGAAAAATTTAAATGTTCATATAATTCTGTATTATTATAATAATAACTATAAAACGTATAAAAGATTTATTTTTCAGCTAGTTTGGAGTTGGTAATAATCCTCCAAAAAAATTTAAAAAGTTTTGGTTGATGGCATTGCTCAAAATATTTTAATTTATTAATTTAATTAAAAAAAAAATAAATAAATGTAGACAAAAAGCCACACATACTTCGCACCACGGGTATTTTTCGCTCCTCAGGTCAGATACTTTTGTTGGGTATGTAGAATTTTAAAGAAACGATTGATCATTTCTTCAATATTACTATTCTAATCGAAGGAAGTTAAAAGAACAATTAAAAGTTTAAAAGAACAATTATAGTCGTCATTTTTAACACACCTACCAAGAGTATCTGACATGAAGAGTGGTGAATACCTGTAGTCTGAAGTATCTCCGGCTTTCTTGTCTATACTTTATTTTTCTTTATTTTAATTATCATTGCTTTACTTTACTTATTATTATTATATTGTACCAATAATATTTATTAATGTTTTTTTTTATTTTGACGTTCAAATGGCTACATTCAAATATTCCTACGTCCAAATGTTCCTGTTCGACATGAACACTGTTTTTATTATTATTATTGGTACGCATCATAGCTGCAGGGTCAGTGGTGCACCCAGAGGGAGGGCTAAAGGGTTATAACCCCTCCAGAAATTTTTTTATTTAGTATTGCGTTTATTACGTGTATTATTGTATTAATAACGTTTGTGTGTAATCTGTTTTCAGAACATTTTCATAATTTAATGTGTCTTTGTTAAAAAATCAGTATTTCAATTTCCTGGATACTGGTTATCTTGTTTTAAATCCTTTTTACCACCCATCTTTCCAATTTCAATTTTGTTTTTATTCTAAATAATAATTTATTTTTTGATTCTGAAAACGACAGTGTAAATCGTTTTGAGCGGTAGTCATATATAATAGTATCTAATTTGAAAAAAATATGAAAATTAATTTTTCTTTAAAACCATTAATCCCAAGTTAGGTTTTTATATCAAATTGAGGAATATTTTTGATTTACGAAGTGTTATGACGCTCTATAACCACATTTTACTTAAGTTTTACTGTAATTATGAGAGAAACCATTTTCAAAGCATAAAGAACAAATAATTTCCTCTAATTTTGATGCGTGATATCGTTTTGAAATTTTTATTTACCTTGGGCTCTAAAAAATTTGTAATTTTTGGTAGGTGGTAAAATTAATTTGTTCTATTTTACTTTTAATATACCGTTTTATTTTAGGGGTTAACTAGCTGTTACAGTGGTTTATCAATCCAACAGATAGCCATCTGTAATTTATGTAGTTCATAATGATATAAAATGGTTGATTCGAATTTTTTAGTAACCCTCCCCGAAAAAATATCCTGTATGCGCCACTATGCTGGGTATACGCGATTCGCCTGACCTATGATTTTCGAGTGGAAGTGAAAACGCGCATACGCATACTTATAAGAACGTTAGATTGCATTAATATTGCTTTTCGATAAATTTCTGAGTACACTGTTGACCCGCAATTCGTTTTCAAGCGGTAAATAACTGCGCACATTCTTGTCGGACGCCGGGATTTAGCGATTTCGTATTGACATCCAGGAACGCAAATATGGAAACGATGTTTACCTACCGAGAACGGACAGTTCCTGCGATTACGTGATACAAAATACTCGAATACACCCACCTGTCATGTACAATATTATATACACCACGTAGTCCGGTATTTCGAGATCTCAAATTCTCGGAGCTATTGGAATTTTCCACTTTTTTTTCGCCCTCAAATAAAACCTCGTTTCAAATAATAAAATACGAACGATTTTCGATAGAAAAACGCTGCACGAAAATCATATTGACAATAGTCAGAGCCTACATTACACCAAATTCAATGGTGGGCAAGTATGCACGTTTCTATCCTCTACTTCCAGTTTTTTTTTTTACATTTTTATAAACAAAAATGCCAATTTATTGTTTTATCTAGCACATAAAATACCTTACCACGTAAGCACAGGATAACAGACTGTATAAACAATAAACTATTCTCAAGTCAAAATTTCGTGAATTACACCAAGAATTTTCACATAAAACTTAAGTAAAAATCTACATAATTATTAATAATTTATACTACATATTCTATTAAAATCGATTTCATGAAAATCTAGTTTACAATTTTACTGTTTTTACTCAATTTTTCGGTTCTTTTTTTACTAAAAAACAAATAAAAATTTGAAAAATTAACTATTTTAAGTATCAAACAAATAAAATTCTTCATTGGAAAAATATGCCACGCGTACCGACACGTGAACTTTTTAAAGCAGAAGTATTTCCTTAAAAGAAACACTGTAAATTACTAGCTTCTCTGCTCCACTCAAAATTTGAAAACAAAAATAAATATTGTAATAAATATAATAATGCCACTCTAGATGTAAGTTACTACTTTGTTTATACTTTGTTTCAGCTCAGCATATAGTAATATTATAGTTAAGGTTGGTCGTGTATTCATAACGATTCAGTACCGATATTCGTTATCTCTGTTTTTCACATGCGTGGCTTAGTAAAATCTACTGATTTTTCTGCTGTTTAAACGATTGACGTAAAGAAACGATGAGAATAACTGAAAACATTTGAACATGGCGTAAAGTGTTAGTAAGATCGGTTTTTAAATTTTAGCCCCTACTTCTCAGAAATTCGGAAGCTTCATTTGTTATAAAAAATATAAGCAAAAGTGACCTGTTCAATCTAATGTAAACTTATCATAAAATTATGTTTGCAGAATAATTCTGATTGCCATAGGAGTCTCATACCCAGTGAATCTTATTGTAACTTAAATTTTTATGGATTTATTTTGGAAAACAATATTGACTTCGTATGTTGGTAATTCCTATATATTACAATACTAATTAGGTATTTATATGGTAGAACAGGAACAAACCAAAAAATATGTGGAATATTTTGGTCAAGAAAAAATGTAAATAAATAATTGAAAAAATATGGTTTTTTTAATTAAAATAACTAGTTTCATACAAATCAAATTTCAAATGATTATAAAAAATATTTACTAACGATTTTTAAGATTTGTTCAGAGACATAAATCATAAAGGTGTTAGAGTATGGTTAACTCACTAAGGTAACACATTTTTGGGCAATGATATAAAAAGTATAAAACTGTACCAGAAAAAACTTACAAAAAGCTAGTTATTTCCAAATTTTCATATTTATACCAATTGGTTTAAATTTTTTATATTATTGTTGATAATGGGTGAAAATTTTAAGTTTCTAGTACTACTATTTTCGGAGATATGACTAAGTTACTTAAATCGATGTCATTCAAGTCTAGTTTATGGCATATTTTACCGTTTTTAGTCAAATTTTCAATAGAATTCCTTATTTTTGGGAAAACTGCTGAATATTTGGAAAAATTTCTTTGTTAAAGTACTATTTAGAGTCACTTTCTATTGTGAACAATACTTTTGTATTAGTTTTACCACTACTAATACATTTTACATGTAAAAAATAAACATTTTTGCAAAACCATTAGCGTCTTTATAGAATCTAAAATATATTTTTTTCTGCATTAAACATTTATTTTATACCCGGTTGAGGTTTTGAGAAAACAATTTAGGGGGCGAGTGTATAGGATATTTTGCTCGTGCAATACATTTTAGGACACATCTATATGCTTATTGGCTCCTTTAAGAGGTATCGAGAGGTACCTTTGCAATCTCTCGAGAACACCTTTGAGGTATTGAGACTATCAATAATATTATATGATATTATTATAATCGAGTCACAAACGTGTAAAATATGTAAATTCTTCACACTTTATTAGTGTTTTAAAAAATCTAAAGAGACTAAAAGTGTTACTATTGCTGCAGTTCATTCGGAAGGGGTGATTTCACGCAATGTTACAGTGTAAACATGTCGCTACCTTCTGCAGAAATAATCACTACTTACTCTAGTAGTGACGCCCACGCGCGTGCCTATGGCTTCCAGCACTACAATCGGACTGAGAATGCGGGAAAACGTGTAGATTTTACTCTTCACGCGCGTCACACGTGCATAATATCGCCTTCGACGCGAGACCATCAACCCTATTTATAAAAATAATATTATACGCAACCATAATACAGACGAGGAGGCCCTCCTGAAATTCCGAACGACGGCACGTATATTATAATATTGCGCAGCTGTGCGTGGCCGCCGTCGTGCACCCAGAGCGGTGGTTGTGCGCATTTAAGTGCAACAGTGCGCGCGCGTACCGAGTCTAAAAATAAACACGCATTATGCGCGAGAAACTCGGCAATATATTATATAGCAAAGTAAAACGCTTTTGACAAAATGTGCTCTTGTGCTAATAACAATAACATTAATAATAATAATAATAATAATAATATGTTAAACGTATTTCGCTTAAAATCTTACCGCGACGACCGGTGTGCGTGGGTATACATATTCACGGGTGTGTTCGTATAATATTATTATGTTATATTCGGTTAAATTTCGCCCGATGTGTATCCGTCCGACTGTAAACGAAATAATTACGATTGAATAAACATTTCAAAAACAAAACATGTACGATCGGTCTTATACACGCGGTCTCGGGCACAAGTACCGCCGACCGGGTATCCGAGAACAGAAAAAAAAAAGAGTTCATTGTTATAAAACGCGAGCGTGTGACATTTTCACGGAATAACTATTGCTCACCCAGCTGCGGGGTCTGTAATACGAATTCGCGACATTCGAACGTAATAACGCAAACGATTATTTACGCGTTATTCGCGCGCGTGTTCATGACGATATTATATAACAATATTATGTAAATCAATTAAAAACAAACAAGCATAGTACTCGTCGAAACCGCAAATAGCTCACCGCTTCAGCGTGTGATCCGCCGAAACGCTAAAACTTTCAAGCACACAATGCACAATGCTCGTGTCATGTGTACTTACCGCCGAATGGTTTTCGACGATACAGCGTGAAAGCGTATCACGTTGCTGTCACCGGTGTCTATGTCATTCGGACCGATTGAGGTGTAAATTTACATAATATTCAGATTTCCGTACGTTAAAGCCAGACGAACGAAAGATTTTCCACGAACAGTATATAAACTAATCACGAATGTCAAACCCAAACTCTGATAACCCGCACCGTTTTCCCAGTAATCTGGCGCACAGATCCACCCCCTGAGGAACGTTCCACCCCTCTGGGCAACATATTTTATGATACAAAATACGAAATTGTAACATTTATTTTTCTTATAATGATTTTTTCCAAACTGTATTTAATACATCTTGTCTAAATTTTTTTCTCCCATTGTTTATCCAATTTTTATATATTCTTCGTTTTGCAAGAAGCTCGATCTCCATAAAATTTAAACGTATTATTGATTATTTGAATAAAAACAAATTTCCTTAAATCCGGATAACACCACATTATGGATATTCTTCACTCTACAGTTTTAAACAGAGCTCCAGTTAATTATTTTAAACAATAATTATCAATTTTGTATTTGGTATTTTTAAATCTATAATAGCAGAATAATCCTTACTGTTACCTCACATAATATCACATCAATCGTAATTAAAAATTGCTTCAACTGATTTTAACATATTTCTTATCGAATAACACATTTGATACGTAGACCTATATAAGAGTAAGATTGAATACAATTTTCCACCCTTAACACAATTAATTATGTATTAATGAAAATAAATTTGTAATTTATTAGATTAACATACATTTAAGCCTTAATTCGCTCTTTAAACATTTATAAAAATTATTTATTGAGGCATGGATATAAAAAAATATGAGAATATCTTAGGAAAAAATAATTGAATAAAAATGCATTTAGAACAAAGTTTTGAAATATAATATAAATTTTAATTATCTTTCCTTTATGCTTTTGGCATGTTAATTATTTTTACACTGAAATCATTATAATAACGCTGTCGAGTTTCAGTCGATCTCAAAGAAAAATTATGCTGTGTAAACTGTTACCTAAAACAGTTTGCCCACTCCTGTATAGAAGTTATTAATTATACATTAAACCGATTTTCGTTACAGAGAAGGGCGTAAAGTTTTTAAAGAATCGGCTCATACCAAAAATTATTTCTTTGTACTTTCGCTCTGAGCACAAATATGCCGCTACGAGACACAAAGCTATTCGCCACACGCTGTTCTACGTGAATACGACAAATCTGATTTGCGAATTGATAACGTATAGTTCCAAAAGTGTCCGATGTGACTGAAAATCAGTTAGTTTGTTCGCAAACGAATGTTTTTCGTGTTTGTCGTGATTACGTAGACACCGCGTTCAAAAATCATCCATTATTCTCATCTTTTTTCCTCTCTTTCATTTCTTTCTAAAAAACTATGATTTATCACCTTCAATTCTCGATATTTACTTTTCCTTAAATATTTTAGGATCTGCAGTACGAATCTACTCGGTTCCTCCTACGACCATCTATATCACCTTCAATAACGTTCCTAAACGGTCTAACGTGGCGTAATGTACGCCCTATCATATTTCACCTTGTAGACTTAATAATAATTTTCCATGCTGCCTTTTTTCTTTCGTTCTATTTAGAACGTCTCCATTCATCAATCACTCTCTCATTTCAAGGGGGTCTATCGACCTGTCCAAACATCATATTTCAAATGCCTCCAGTGCAGATGCTTCTACTGTGTCCACTGTCCAAGTCTCATAGCGTACAGAGCTACACTCCATACGTTAATAGGGGCTTTGTTTCTTTGCTCGGAGGGTTGTATTATATATATATATATATGTAAGTAGCTGCTATTTATAATTAGGAACTTATAGTACTCATTCGGACTGTCGGAGCGTTTATCTTCGTCGGCACACAAGTATTTATCAACACATAAGTATTTGCATTATTATTTTCGTGTTGGTATCAGTTGGTTAGGTTGATAGATTATTAAAAGAAAAAAAAAGAAAAATAGGAAAATAGTTGCTAAGAATATTATTGATCGAAGACGATCATTTGAAAACGAAAATTCATGTCGAAATTTATGGTCTCATTCGAGTTCTGTTCAAACTCGTTTTTGAATTTAAAAATAAAAATAATTCCCCATTATTATTATTTACAGCAAATCGTGCGTGGAAGTTTGCTTCCTTCCCTCATCCAGCAACTCCCGACGACGAGTCGTATTTTTTCAGGCGAACGCAGTTCATAAAAATCTTTAGTGTCGAGTCTCCCCTTCTTTAGTTTTTTCCCCGAGTCAAGCACCGATTCTACGCTATACAAACATTATAATATTTGTTTTAAAAAATGGATTTACAGTCGGGCAAACGTATGCCTACGTCACGTGTGAATTCGTGTCGAATTCGATCTCTCACCAAGTGCGGATCCAAGGGCTCCCCAAGAAAAAAAAATTTTTGAAACGCATATTAAAAATGTTTAAAGCGTGTAAAAATGTATTAGTTTTACGTATATTTGGTCAATTTTTGTCTAACCGCACCTACCCCTTCAATTCAAGGTCCTTTAGGTCCTTAAGGACAGTGGCTGGTGTCTCACGCTTAAAAATTACAATATATTTTATAAATATTTACCGACTACGTATGTATGTGTATTGGGTACACAAAAACAAATACACAAAAAACAGGTATGCGTGCCGCCACGATGAACGGACACGTCGCGTCGTCGGTGGTGGTCGTAAGTGGCGCGCGCGTGCTCTCCGTGTAATAACACAACATAATAATAATAATAATAATATAATATAATATTTTTATAGGTACACGACATTATGTACCTACTGCGCGGGCAACAGTGCGAAACGCGTCCTCCGTCGCGTTTCCGTCGTAGTCGTCGGAGCTGCGGCGACAGCAGCCTGCACCGGCACCACGTGCACCGCCGCCGAACGAGAGCAGGTTGTGCTCGCGTTTTCCGCCGCACGCCATACCCCCCCCTCCCCTTCCGCCACCACCGCTCCCCCGCAACGGGACACTTTGCTGCGGCCTTCCGTAATACGCTCGCAGCCGCCGCAGCACAACTCGCGCGCGCATACCATTACTATTAATAATAACAATATTGTGTTATAACTATTATCATTTTTTTTTTTTATTTATTCTTCGCGTACACGTATATAGTAATAATATGTAGCCGGGGCGCTGTGCTTCCCCTCGCCGAGGGCGCGTGCCGGTCCGTGGCTGCTGGAGCAGAACCCATAAGTTGCAGCGCGCATTATTTTAACATTCATTGGGTCGCCGCCCGCCACCGCCACCCCGACCGAGCCGATTCCATTATACAGCTGTCAGTGAACACGTGAATGTGTTTTTTTCTCTCTGTCTCTCTCATTTCTCTCTTCCAAATCTGACGAACCGTGACTTCTCCACGGCCCGAGACTCTCGGGGGTGTACCAGTATGTATGTATAACCGTGTGTGTGTGTGTGTGTGTGTGTGTGCATATTATATTATAAACGAGCGCGCGCGCACGAGTGTGTGTGTGTACATATTATGTGCGCCACGTATTATATACATATAATACGTGTATGTATAATAATAATATAATAACGCAGTCACCTGTCAGCTGCCAACCGTTCCGGAGACGGCGTATGTATGCGCGAACACCGGCGGCGGCGGGTGGCTATATAATATGCATATTAAGATCTAAAAATAATGCGCGTGTTTAAAAAACAATAATGAACGAGGGGGGGGGGAAATAAAAAATCGTATATACACGGCCCCGCCGGGATACGTAAACGTTGTGTACTTACCGTGTGTGTAGTAAGTAAGTACTTGTTGTTTGTACAAAATACGAGCAGTGTTCGGGGAAAACAGGTTCAACGAGGCCTCGGAAAAAAAAAAAAAAACCAATACGTTTAATTAATCAGATCGATTCGCCGCCACCGTGGCCACCGCCGCCGCCGGATAAAACAACAACAACAACAATCGTTTTTTACCCCATATGGGTAATTGCGCGCGGTGGATAAAAGGATCGGAGTATAAGTAAACGACGGTGTGTGCAACAACGGCAGTGGTGAAAAGAAATAAAGAGAGGAAAAAAGGGAGCGCGAGGTAAATCTAGTCTCTCTGCTATAAATACACACGTGAGACTTGCCTCGCGTACTCACTCCGGTACGATTTCAACAATATAGGCATATAATATATGTATGTGTGTGTATGTATATGTCATTACTAGGGCTGGAGTTTTGATAAAATGTCATTTTTTTTTCTGGTATTTCAAGACATAGGTTCGAGAGCAGAAAATGTATTTCATGTAATCCAAATTATTTTAATGTAGCATTTATTTTGAATTTTTAGACAAAAATGTCTATGTAAAAGAATAAAGTAAAAAATAAGCATCATTGTAAAAACACAAGATTTTTCACCTCACTCTCAAAATATGAAAATTATATAATTAATTTTTTAAACACGTTTTTCAAGGGCATTTTGCGCTTTTTTTACAACATTTAAATCTTAGCTCAAGTTATTACAATAAATATTTGCTTTACTGTTTAACACTGATTAATAATTATTATCGACTTGATTAGATTATAGATACATACTTTATATACGCTGAAAACCGAACATTTTATAATATCATTATATTGCGTTTTAACAGCAATATTAATTTGTTCTTGTTTAAATTATGTTTCGTATCTTAAAAAATATGGTTTAAATAATATGATGTACAAAATGGATAGCCTATATATATAACCATCTAAGATAGGTATATACGATCATCTACATTAAAGGAATCATATTTTATTTCTACCCCTCAGTATTACATTTTGTAAATCATGCCCATCAGGCTGTCGGATTAAGTACACTCGAACACACAAAGCATCGCATAGGAATGATCTTGCCGCTTTCTTTTAGAGAAAATAAATCGATCGCGGATTCCAACAAAAAGAATGATAAAAATAAATAAAAAAGAATCTCATTTAAATATAATATTTACATTGAGCACTAGTGTATTTTTGCCATAACGACACTTTACTCTGTACAGTAGAGTGATCCTATGTTCTGAAGATAAAGTTACACATAAAGATTCTTATAAAAAATTCGGATATTATAATAAAAAGTATACATTTTATGAAGCAAATATATTTTAGAAAACCCAACATTTTACTTCGAGTCGTTTGATCCATAATTTCGACGTTCAACCGGTATAAAAAAAAATTCATGGAGTTAATCTTCGTAAGATTGAACTGTAAACAGAAAACTTGTGATGAATATAATATTAGCGAGCAAAATTATTACCGAATAAATAGTTTCAAATTGTATAGGGTTTTATTTAAAAAATCGTTATTTTACTTAAAAATAATAATGTTCATTAATAGTTCAACTATAAACAATAATAAAAAATAATCTGATTAATATTTTTTGTTTTTTTTTTCTGCGCTGTTCCATTATTACTATTAACTTAGAATTTAAAATTGTATTAAATAAAAACGAGTTCTTTCCAATATTTTTAATGTTCTATACTTCGACCAAACGTAGTAAAACATTTTTGAAAGGAATTTTGATATTTATTGAAAATTTCGAGTTCTCAGCACCAAGGTTTTCTTATTTACCTACAGCTAAATATTGAAAATTAATATTATGAAAATCTCGGTACTAAAAATTTTACAGTTTATGTTAGATTCTTCGGTAGTTTTTTCTTAAGCTTGGAGAAACTTTGAAGATTTGAAAAAAATTAAAGTAACAACTAGAAGAAATGTCTAAACTATTGAGTAGCTAACTTTTAGACCATTATTACTACTCAAAAAAATGATAAAGGCACAAAAAAAAAAATACATAAATATTTCATTATTATAAAACCAGTTATACATTCTTTATTTCATTCAAAATCTAAAAGACTTGGGAGGAGATTTATTCCCCTCATTTCCTCTCCTCATTATGCCCCCGAGACTTTATATTCCAATTTCATCACGACCGGTTTTGACCTAAGATTAAATTCCATTTTCAAAATATAATTTCCTAAGACCTCTTTAGATCCCCCGAGATAACGTTATTACATGGCGCCATATTATTTTTACTTCCAGTAAAACGAATACGTTTAGATTACACTTCACAACACTCTGTCACGACGCGTCGTAGTGGGTAAGGGTTATATCCGAAACCATATTATTTCTTATGATACATTTTATATGTATAATAGACGCCCATGACTTCATTAAGTGGACTTATACCGCAACGAAATTGCTTTGGTAGTATGATATTTAATCAACATATAAAAAAGCCGGACATACTTCACACCATAGATATTATTCGCTCCGCAGATATTATGCTCTTTGTAGGTGTATTGAATTTTAAAGAAACGATCATTACTTTGATAAAATTATTCTGAGCGTAGTTTCATTTAATTCAAGAAATTTTGACTTAAAAGTTGTAAAATATATTATTATTATGACACAGAAAAATAAATATTTTTTACTCAGTCACTTTAATTTTGCACTATTAACAGAGAAAAGGAAAATAATATTTTTTTGATGAGAAAAAAAAGTGTAAAATTTACATAATATTATTTTTTCACATTTAAGAAATTTTCTTTGATCAAAATATTTTTAATACTATAGTCTATCTACATTTCAATTTTCCTAAAGTTAGGATAAAAAAAAAGTATAGTTTTAAAAGCACTTTAGTCAAATTTTGGGCAGTTATTCCCAAATTTTAAGATAACTAATAATGATTTCGAAATGTGACTTATTAAAAGTATCATCCGGAGGAAATTTCTGATTCGAAAAGTGGTTGATCTAAAATTTTTAACAAGTATTTCTATACGAAAATATATCCAAAGAAAAAAAAATTTCCATCATTGTAAAACACTAGCTTCTTTGCTCCTCGGAATCTAAAAATAAAAAAAGGGCGTTAATAATTATACACAAAAAGATAAATCAAAATACTATTATCCTTAATGTATAAGATGCATAAAAACAATTTATCTGCTTTTAAATCATTATAATATATAATATTTAGCCTCGTACAGATATTATTAGATTTATGCATTGAGTTTATTTTTTTTTTCCTAAGTGTTATATATATAATAATTTGTAAATAATATTAAAAATAAATACATCAGGCCCGGCGGCATCGACACGTTCATAAGACTTCTTTAGAAAAAATATTTCTCTGTTTTGCCGGAAAACCCGAATTGGGTTAGGTTCAGCAGAAGCCGATCGTGAAGATAACGGACTGGGGTTGGTTTGGTGGTAAACTGCGGTACCGGTGGGTTTCGAAACGCCTAAAAAATCCAGAAAATGTGCATAACACCTATATATAGCTTATGGCCTAAACCGTGGCGTCTGCGTGAAATAACACCCGCCCGAACGGAATAAAACTCGTAATATTATAAGGGAATCATTATGTTACTTTCATTATACACGACGACGACGGTTCGATTGTGTCTGACACTGTGTTATTAACACGCTAAAATTGTATTTTATTACTTTTTTTCTTTGAAAACTAAGCGCGTTAATAAAGCCATTCACGTCAGCTGCCAAGTCTTACAAATAATATCTATCGATTAGTGCCAGTTATTATGTACGTGGATGTCCCATAATTTAATAATGATATTCGAACCATGTACATGTATGTTAAGACATAAGGTAAACGAATTATGACTTGGTTACGTTGTACATAACATATTAATATGTAGTCATTAAAATCAGAGCTTTTGAGTTCAAACCGACGATCTGTTCGAATTGAATCACAATTTATTCAACTAGAATTTACACAACTAGATGATAATAATATTATGTAAAACGTTTTTGAAAATAATGTAATTTTCTCATTTCTTTCGCAATTTCTTGGCGTCCCGTCCCCTCGAATGCGATATCAGATTTCGACCTTGCGTTATGTTTAGATTACAAAACCCGATGACGGAATCGCAAGTGACGAGTCAGTTAAGTGAATGATTACATCATCAAAAGAGGGAGCGAAACGCGAGATTTTTCCTTAATTTTCCAAACCACTTCTTCGGTTGACTGATAAGGTCGGAAATTAATTGCATACCGCCTTTCTTGAGATCACGAATAATCTAAAATAATTAAAAACTGACCCTTCTGCAGTCTTTATTAAAAATGCTTGGGTTTTATATATATATGTATAATTTCAGTATATCCAGGCACCACGATTTAGAGCTTTATTAATATTACCACGAATTCGTCAAAAATACTGCAGTAGAAATTTTAATCGAAATTTTTTATGAAAATACGAAATTATTTTAAAAATGTACAGTTATGCATAATGAAGACACGCGGTAAATGATCATTTTAATAAAATCTGCTAAGCCAGTGTATATTAAAATTGATTTGATATAACTGGTAAGATTAATATTCGTTATGAAAATTATATTTTTTGTAATAAACTTTACACACGAATTTTTAAATATTATCCATTACGTATAAATGAAAAACGTTAATAATACTATTTGCAAAACTATACTGTATATTATATTACATTAAATAGTACAAGGAATAATAAAAAAAACAATAAACAAGTATTACAATATTATTATTGTTTGTTGACGTATTAATAGGGAACGAAATTTAAAATAATGTTTATTTTAATTACTACAGTACATAAATTCGCTTATAAATTTACGGAATAACAACGTAAACGGTAGGTAGCTACTAAAGATTTTCATAATTTAAAATAACAAATAATGCAAAATTCCATTTATCAAGCTTAATAATTATTTAAAAAATAATACATATATATTATATGTATAATATTATAGAAACACAATTTAATTAATTTGTATTTTAACCTAGTTAACTATTTTGTTATTATTATTTTTTTTTTCACACAATAACACGTATAAGTTAGTTGAACAAAATATAGTTTGATTATAATAATGTTAATTGCTCCATAATTAGGAAACCATTATGAGAACATATTATAACTCGCAAAAAAATAATTCATATTTAAAATATTTATATGATATATTATAGCATAAAATTCTTATTTTATTTTTTATTCGAAAGTGTTACGATTTCTTTGTACACATGATGATAGTGAATTACAAAATTCTCATTATTTCGTAACGAAAGAATTCATCACGATATTTTTATTGCGACAAGGGAGTTCAAACTGTATACGATGTGTTCATTGATAAGTAATAAAAAAACCAATTACCTATTAAATACATAAAAACGATATTACCGAATTTAATAATAAATATTAAATTACTTCAATTGCGTACGACGAAGCGGAATAGTAATAAATGTTTCATTAAATACATACATGCGTTTTGAAAATCGTATTGCACGAAGGAAGAGTATGAATGAAGTTTGTATCTAAATGATAATATTACTTGGTGGTATTTTTTTTTTTTAAATACATCAAAAGTCGTTGAATATAAAAAGAACGCACGTTCATATTATTTCATAATTCTTTGAAAGATATAAAAAACGTTTGTATAAAATAAAACAAATAAAAATATAAAATATGAAATGATTCATGAGTATCGTTACAAATGTGTGGAAATAACTAAAACACATCTTGAATGAGCAAACACGAAATATTTTAACAGAATCGATACGATTTGCATTAAAGAAGTCTTCTGTTATTTGTATTCAACGATACCCGTGTATTTTATGGAAATTGATACTTGCATTTGTTTAATAAAACATTCTCGGTTCACTGCAATAGTCAACGATTTTTGATTTTTTAAGATTAAATGTACAAAGTTTAATTTCAAAACGTGAACGTCAAATGTCAAATAATCAAAATTGGGTGGAAAAACCAACAAACGTACAATAATTGAATGGTAAATAATTTGTAGATTATTTTAAATTATAATGTACCTATCATTAATTACGATTGAGATATTATTGCTTAGGTAATGTTTATCCGTAAAACTAAATGAAAAACAAATCGCATCAAATGTATCATAGAATTAAGTTTATTTTTTGAATACCCAATCATTCTTTAAGACTTTATATTTACAAATTTCGTGAAAAACTTTTTGCGATGTGACATAACAGGTTTGTACATTTTTTAAATAAGTAAAGTATTTGTTGACGAAAATTATTCACAAAACGGCTAATAATAATTGTACAATTCAATATTCTACTAAAATATCGAATTAAATAGTACATCTTATTTTCGTATTATGCTTATTGTGCTAAAAGTTGTCAGAACAATAAATTATCTAACAATATTTCGATAAATTATATTTTATTTAAATTCTTGAATAATAATAATAACAATAAAAAAAATTGTACACTTCTTTATTTTTTGGATGCAACGGCATTTCTCTACTGGATCAATTAAGTTTTACAAACGCGATAGCACATCTCAGGTCCATCTGTTCGTATGACCGTTGATAATATACACTTGATTAGTCATGCGTAAGTCAATTACATCCACTGTACGGTATTAAAAAAAAACAGCATTCACTACTTAGAAAAATTATTCAATTTATACAGATCTACGCACCTAATTCAAGACGCAACAGGTAATGAGTTAACTATCCAAGTACATCCTCTCGTTTCTCCGTTGTAAAATAACAAACTTGTATAGTTTAGCATTTTAACGAAAAGCCTCGAGTCAGTGTACCAAACATTATGCATCATAATAACCATTTATTATAACGATAATCCACCTCCGGAACCACATGTGTTGTGCACATAAAACTATGGATGTAAAGTATCTAGCCGTGACGAGGGCTCTTCTGAGTACTCAGAGCAGCAATACAACCCTTAAAAAAAAAAAAAAACTACATTTTCAAAAGAAAAATGATTTACTACTCTTTATAGTCGTTAGTTCTAACAATCAAAGTAAAAAAATATTATTCACTCCAATGGTAGGCAACTGGTGGATCGCAGAACGAAGAAAATTGGCCAATCGATATATTTTACTGTAATATGCATTATTTTATAAAATAAAAAAAAATTGAAAAAATACTTAACAAACTCAGATTATGGATTATTATCCATAATAAATATCTTATCGAGCTGGTATTGTTATTTCATAACGAGTTATAAGTAAATATATATATATATATATATATATATATAAGTATATTTATCGACATAATGAATTTTGGGCTAAGCATGTATCGAACAAGTATTCAACTGTAAAAAAAAACTGGTAGTCAACCTGTCAACGTTATTTATTCGACAAACATTAATGTGAATTAATTTTCAAAAATAAATTTGAATACTGAACAAAATAAAAACGAATTGCGTGGGTATAATAAGCTGTTATCTAATTATTCCTAAATTAAAAAACAGGCTAAGAAAAAAAATGCAATTACTATATAAATTCTATTTAATATTGTAATTTTTTAAATAAATTTTAGTAATAAGTATAGTCAATTTAAATGTATTTATAATTCAATTTCGAATACAAAACTAAAACATTGCTGTTATGTTCACAGATTTTTTTTTCTCTTGACCTCTTTTAGTTATTATAATTTTAATCTTTCGCACTCTAGAAATTACTTTCCGACCCTAATTGATCTACGCATTCGCTATATTATAATATAAATGATATCAAGATGCATTTTATCTAACTACAAATAATATGTATAATTTGTTTTCAATGTCAGTTATAAAATATTTCGTAAATAGATTTAGCATACACATATGCGTGATAATAAAGCCATCAGAAATTCCATAAATCCATGCTTCCGTCAAGTCAAATAAAATATTAAATCCTACCTATTTATTTATGCTCATATGATACAATTTAATCCTACCAATAAACCGAGTTTTCCATTTTCTTTCTTCCTCTCTTGCAGAATAAATTCATAGCGACTCCATTGCAAATATTTTATATTGTAAAGGAAATATTTTAAATTCGGAGTGAAGCCTAGGGATTGTTCATTTTAAAACGTTTGTGTTTTTCCATTATCTCACAAACACTTTTAAAGGAATAAAGGTTCTTAAAAAGCTTCCTTTCGTAAAATATACAATATTTCTCCACCTACCAGGACCGTAGTTATAACTGTATAGACAACAATATAGACACTAGAAAAACGACGTTCGCCCGAGGCACAATATCGCAGAACCGCGATTTCGTGAAGCGAGGATCCAAATTTGAAAACTACGATAATTATTAAAGAATAAAAACATATTTTTACGAATGACAATAAAATGTTCTATATTTCTAAAAACTAATGAGCACTGAGCATTTTCACTAGACGATGTGCAACGTACACCCAACGCACATAATTACTGTCGTATTACTATTTGTTCGATTAATTGGAATTTATTTTTACTTTTTCCATGTTTCATGTCGTTTCGATTATTTTTTCCTTAGAGATGCTATCGATTTCTACTTTTATTTACAACGGAGTAAATAGTTTTGGATATTTAACGTTTTGTCATAAATGATATAACATTTGCAGTATAATATATTATACATTACAATTATGTGGAATATGAAATCACAAAATAAGTACTATAAATGTTTAAAAACTATTTAAAATGTGTTATAATAATAAAAATAAAACTTTAATGTTTCATAATTGCGTATACTTTTTGAGTAATAATTAATTTTTTTTTTCTACCACATTTCGTAGCTTTAATAATTAGTTAGGTAAAAGTTTATTTAATTAAAATACCAGGTTTATAGTCAAAAATATTTTTAATTTTCTGGTTTAAATATTGCTTCTCATTTAATCTATCACATATTTTAATAAATAAATACATTTTTTATAATAAAATAAAATGTTTAAAGATTTATACTCAATAATAAAAATAAAAAACCTTTGATATATAGGTACTTAAAAATAAAATAAAATAAAAAATTGATTAATAATATCAATGTATAGTTATTAGTTATTACACAAATAACAAAATAAATGTATAAATAAAATAAATAAATAAAAATAAACTTAGACTGGAGTATTATAATTGTTTTTCATTGACAACCAGTTTCGATTTTTAAAATCATCATCAGGTTAAGAAAATTGTCAATGAAAAGAAAAAGATTTAAATAAGAAATACAATGTAGAAATTGATAATGGTTTTTTACATGTTTTATGTGTGTGTCTGTGAATACTTACAATATTTGAACTGTAAAATCCAATTTTATACATTTTGCTGGTATTCGTTATTTGTTAGTGCATTAATGTACACAAAAACAAATGGTCGATTTCGGGTTGTATTTAAAGTATCTAATTAAGAACATTTCTGGACGGACAATATTGTTCATAAGTAGGTGCATAAAACGTCCAAATCTATCAATAACCATTTATAATTAATGTCCGATCACAACATGTGTGCAAGAGGTTAAATGTCCAGACGGCTAACACTATTACAATTTTAATGACAAATATTCTATACATCTGTGGTAGCAACAACGATTCAAATATTTTAATACCTACTTCCAAATGGGCTTCAAAACGAGATGAATTTTGTACACGTGTTGTGTAATTCACATCAACTAGAAAATATTATAAATATAACGCGTGAGTTTAGTTATCAATTTAAAAATACAATAAATAACAAAATGTTGTCAGCCTATGCCCAATAGGAATAACCGAGTTATCCATATTAACGTTAATATGTTGAATATTAAAATTTAAAAAATTATTGAAATTCTGGTTGTGATTGCAATCTTCTATGCATGTTTAACATAAAACAACGATTCTATTAATATCGTCATACATTACAATGACTGACAATATTAGAGTTAAAATGAATAATATACAACTATAATATTCATTACGTATGTAATATAATTAAATTATTTACCCGTCTAAAAGATTTTTTTGTGCACAACGCATTTACGGTAATTAAATAATGTATGTAGTTTATAACGTCGTAATAATATTATTTAATTCGTTCAACTCGTTAGTAATTTTCAATTGCTGCTAATAACTTCAGTACAGACTTATTAACACTATAATATAACATAATATGGCTATAAAACTACAGCGCATTTATATATGTAGATGTACTCTGTATCTCTGTATTTTTTGCACTACGCGTAATCATACGTAATCATAAATGTAGAGCTATATAACTGTCATATCAGTCAACCTATTCAATATGAACGAAAAAGGTTCAAATTCGTAACCCCATGTTTTTTTTTATACATTTTTACACAACATATATTTCCACCTGCGCTAACAACATTTAACACTAAAAAGGGTTAGTATTGCAGAAGAGTTAGGGGGTTTATAGTTGCTAAACCTCCGTATAGAATGTTACGACGGTTCGTTTCGAACCGATTAATTTATGAGATTTTTATCGGGACCATTTAGTAAATTACTACTACACACTATTGATATCGCATCGATATTATCGATAATTATATTTTTCTCCACGTAATAAAATGAAATGATTCGTTCGGTTTCACTTAGAAAATTAAACGAAAATATATTATTTTTACCATCACTCGATTATTAATAAACTAAAAAATTTTCGAACAATGTTTCTATCTAATTTAATTGAAATTCACACTAATGATGTGCTAATTCCCGTGATTTGAATCACAGAAAATTCTTCTGAATATTCCCAAGAGAAGAAATTTATTTCGAATATTCTAATTTTTGTTAGTATAACTGTTCATATTATGTATCATTATTTAAATTAATTTATAATTATTGAGTATTTGTATGGAGAATATTTTTTATCCAAAAATATTACTAAAAGAAAGGACCTAGAAAATTCCAAAAAAGGCTTTTGGTTAATTCAAAAACATTTAATTCGTATAGATATAAATCGAATTCAAGTTATATACTTAAATGCCAGTTATCAGTTAAAATATTTGATTCTAAATAATTACCATACAATTTTAAATTAATTTACACGGCTAATCTGTTTGAATTCAGTAACATTTAATTATATTTTACGTTTATTATACGTTCCTCGGAGAGAAGTTGGCACTAGTTAACTACATAAATTATTTATTATTATTAATCATTATACACACATACTTGTGACATGTATTATTAAAACCACTGTCTTCGTTAATATTTACATAAAACATTTAAGAACGATCGTTTAGGTTTTCCGACTTATACAATTTGATAATGAAGTGATGGATTTGAGCCTTGTAACCTTTTGATTTTGCTATGTTCCTACTTGGAAGTCATAGGCCGATTGGCGCAATTTAGGGGAAGCAAGGAGGGGCTTAGCCCCTCCTGACAAAACCTAAGCCCTCTTTGAGAAGAACCAAACTATATTTAATTGAATACATTATGTAACATTATCTTAATTTTTTTTTCTATTAGTAAATTGTTCTGTTACTCAATGTGGCAAAATAGATTTACAAATTTATGACACATTGAAAGGAATATATCAAATAATTTATGTGTTGATACTTTTCTAAATGAATTTGCCAAAATGGATCATAAATTTAAGTTAACAATTGTCAATTTTACCTCGTCATAATTAATATATATTTAATATTACTTTAGTTTTTTGTTTATTAATACATATCATTACACATTTTAGGTAAAAACGTATTTCTTATTTTTTTTATAATAGGGGAAGTGATCACTGTTTAAACTGCTGGAAATAGTTCAGCCCCCCTCCCCTAGTGAAAATTTCATATTGCGCCTGTGTTGCAAGTGCATAAGTATTATTCCGTAGGTCTTACGAAAACGTATTTCGAAAGACTAAGTAGTTCTTAAGTGGTTTACGTAATAATATAACAGTGCAGTCTTCAATCAAAAGTATAATATAACAACAGTTTTGGACGTACACATATATGTGGAAAAACAGAGAAGGCAACAGAGATAGATCGACGTAGAGAGAAAGAGAGACGGATGGAGAGAGAGAGTTAAAGGAACAGAATATTATATATCCGCACACAAAGAGATTTTCAACATGCGTCTTCCGCTCCGCACTCGAACTCAGGGGGAGGCGGCTGCTACGGCGGCCGTACCGGTAGTATTATATTATTAGTGACGAACTGAAAATACACAACGAATTATCGGATACACACACACACACACACACACACATGTACACATGCACACAACGGGTTGATATCTTGTACGTACATTAAATTATTATTATTAAATGTATCGCGCGATTATAATTACAACAGATACGGCGTATCGCTTTCCACCGGTGGTTTGGAACAGTAGACGATGACTTTGCGCATTGATTGTATTCGGTACTACGAGAGGGTATTAGATGTGTGTACTATACAACAGTACTGCGGGCATGGACGGCCCGAGATCGGGTCACGAACTACAACAACAGAGTGAAAAAAAAAATAATATAAAAATACGAACTTCCCCATCGCGCCTAATGAACGTCGGGCGTAAAAAATTTTTTTTCCAAAATATATATTGTATTACACATTAAATGATAAAAACCAATTAACGCGACCTGACATATGGGCATTTCTCATAGCACGCAGAGAGACCTGCGTCGATATATAGTGGGTTGGTGGTGGTGGTGGTGGTGGTGGTGGCGTTCGCAGAGGAGACGACGACGGTGGTGGTGGTGGTGATGGTTGTATAATATTATACGGCGACGCCACATGGTTCCTGCAGCAGCGGGGCCGAGTCGGCGGCGGCGGCCGCTGCGGTGGTGGCGCACCGCCGCACCGAGTCGTGGCATATGGACCGGCACAGCTCGTGTCCATAATAATATTATACTCCCCCG
The DNA here is from genome assembly GCA_025469315.1 of Stegophylla sp. TES_Ste_2020. Classification (NCBI taxonomy): domain Eukaryota; kingdom Metazoa; phylum Arthropoda; class Insecta; order Hemiptera; family Aphididae; genus Stegophylla; species Stegophylla sp. TES_Ste_2020. The sequence goes on from JAIPRM010001372.1 coordinate 23,990, forward strand.
CGCGCGCGTCACGACGACCGCAATAATTGAAACGCATCGTGATGAATGTTTTCATCGTCATAATATAATAATAATAATAATAATAATAATAGTATGATATACGTATATTATTTTTGTAGGTACTTGCACCTATACGTCGGGTACACCACTACCACTATCCCTGCAAAGTCTGCTTAAGCGTGCTGTGCGTACACACACGCGCGCGCACGCGTACATATACGACAGACAGGAACTGAGGATAATTTATTATTGTGTTGCTGTCGTGTATGTGTGTGTGTGTGTGTGTGTGTGTGTGTGTGTATGCGCGCGCGTTGTCCGAATCTAATAATTAGCGGCACGTGACACACACCCACCGTCACCTGTACCGAAAAAACGAACTATCACGTCGAGCCCCGGTGAACACGCCTGCTGATGTGCGTGTGTGTGTGTGTGTGGGTGTTTGTAAGTACATTACGCACACGTATCCGCGGTGCGGCGGAGGGGTGGGTGTACCTGCACGCGCGCCGCTTCGCTGTGTGCTCGGGTGAGATGCAACGACCCGATAACGGACGCGCCACATAGGTCTCGCGAGGTGCATTCGTAAGGGTGGTGGTGGTACATGGGCACATGGCGCGTGTCCACTTGCCATTTCACGTCGAGTAAGCGATACATCAGTCAGTACCTGCTCTATAACCCCAAAAATATTTTTACCTATTGATTTTAACTCGTGCGATACGAATAAAAATACAAAAAATATTATTAACTCATCAAAAATTACACCAAGGGGGGAGGGGGGAAGCTGCGCAAAATATAACCCGAACGCGACCCAAAAGTTCAAAAACAAACATCCCACAAGCGCGAATAAATATTATCGTTCTGACGACCCGTGAACGCATAAAAATTTTTTTTTTTAAATCGTTAATAGTATGTATTGAGCTTTTACCAAACGCACGTATTATAGGTACGCGAGGTAGCGCGAATGCTAAATAACATAGCCGTTTAAAGGTAGAATTTTAAAAATGCTTCATTTAAAACTGAAAATTACAAATGAAAAATATATAGTTATATATCAAAAATGCTTTATAATTTATGTATAGTTATCGCAAATTATTATCATTTTCTAATGGTCATCATAAATTTTTTTCATCTAAAATTATTTTTGAAATAGAATATATTATATTTGAAACCTAAATATAATGAGTTTCAGATATTAAACTGAAGCTTTAAGTGCAACGAGTGCAAGATTGTATCAGGTAATAAAAAAAGGTATGAAACATATTTTTGCACTTTTATCCCATTACAAAGGTACAAAAGAGAAAATACATTTTGCACTTTTGAACGATTAGTAAAAATAGACGATTTTCGTTTTTGGATATCACCGGTAACAGAAAGGTGACGAACCTTCTTGTGTCCAAAAATAATTTGATGAGCTTTATTTTATGTACCTATGTTTTAGAAGTAATTATCAGAAAAAAAACAAGTTTATATAAAAATGTTTTAAATAAGCCTATATTATTTAATATTTTACTGCCATGGAAATTCGGTCTATGTGCAAACTTATATGGCATGCGTGCCATATGCTAGCTAGCCAACCCTGATATAAGTGATATAACCATACAAGCGTATTGTAATTTGACAAATCTTCGTAGGCATGGATGGCCTCAGGAATGTTATCAGCGAGGAGCATGATAAAATCAAACGCCAAAAAACCATATTAAACATTTTTTTTAAATTCTTCGCAAATATCAGTATTGGATGTTGTTATTTGTCACTAGGGTGCAGATTTATACAGTATGTAAATTAAATGGAAAGTCAATAATTATAATTCTATATTTCTAAATGTACTACAGATATTGAAGAGACATTTTTTTAGTATAATATGTGATTAATGACTATTTTTAGACCTACATTTTCCAATAGTTAAAAAAATTATATTCAAAACCACTTAATTAAGTATTTATTTATTTTTTTGGATTTTTTTGAAAAATTTCAAAATAGTCATTTTGTAAAGCATTTTGTACTTTAAAAAGTATGGTTGAATACAATTTTTACGGCAGAATAATTCAAAATTTCACAAGGACCTAATTGAAAAAACTCAGAAAAAGTACGAAAAAATTCACTTGAAAAACCGAAATAAATATTATCAAGAAACCAATTTTAGTTATATAGTCATAACGCAAAAACTAATAATTATAAAAACGTGAAACTTTCACCAACTTTTAAAAATAGTCACGACCAACTTCACAAAAAATTCAAAATTATTTTACCCAATTTCAAACTAATTATAATAGAACATTAAAATTATTAGAAATTTCTCGTTTTTTTTTTTTTTTGAAGTTTTTATTTCATAAAATTTTAATCTTTTGATACTACAAATAATAAGGCCCAAAAATGTAATGCAAATGCACTTGTGACTTATAAGTATTACAAATTATAAAGAAAAAATAAATATATAAAATTATAAATTCCAAAATTTATTTATAGTCGTTTAAATTTATAATTTTCATAAAACTGGTCATTTTTCCGTATAATCATGTTTTGTTTTTTTTTCCAATCAAAATTTCTTAAAACATTTTATCCTAATCTAATCGAAATTTTCTTTTACCAAAATATTCATTACGCCTATTTGTACACGGATTATAATTTTCATGAAATCATTATTTTAGATTCTGAACGAAGTGAAGAACCTTATGTTTTTACAATGATGTTTATTTTTATTTTTTTTTCTGTCAACACTTTTTCGTATGGATCTACTTGTCCAAAAGTCTAGATCAGTAACTTTTTGAAACCTGATTTTCCTCTAGTTGATACTTTAGAGAGGTCATTTTTTAAATTTCTCAATTCTTCAATTTTTTTTTTTTTTTTTTTTCGGAAAAAACTACCCAAAATTTGGCAAAAAAGACTCGGAAACCATAATTTTTTGATTCATACTTAATGAAAATTTAAACATAGATTGACAAATAAACAATTTTGGCACAAGAAAATTTTTAAATGTGAAGAAAAATTTTGGACATTTTTCCAGCATTTTTTTTTCTCATTGTTTATTTTTTCTTTATTTATTAAATAAAAAATAAAAGTTAAGTCTAGCAAAGGCAAGAAAGCCGGACATACTTCGCACCACGGATATTCTTCGCTCTTCGGGTGAAATACTCTTGATAAGTGTGTTGAAAATGACGATCATTATTGATCTTTATATTATTAACTTCTTTCGTTCAGAATCGTCTTTTTTTTCTTTTTTTTGAGCGTTTTATGTTAAAATTATAACTCAAATGACAGTTAATTCAAATAACAGCAGATTAATGTTTCTAATTATTACGTAACATATTATACAGAATTAATTATTTACATGATATGGACATAGATTATTCCATTATTAAATAACAGTTGTTAAACATACTAGATACAATATATTGACAATAACTGTTATTGTATAGTAACTAAAGCACTGCTTAGAATCATTTTATTGAAAAAATAATTTATCGTTTCTTTAAAACGCAATACGCCCATAGAGAATATCCCACACTACAGGAGTAAAGAATACGCATGATACAATGTATGTCCAGCTTTTTTATATTTCATCATGAAGTTCAAACTTTTCATCAAGAATATAAATAAATTCATTTCAGATCCTCGTTGTAAACAAAACAATAGGTCACCATATTTACTTACCACCTGAAATTCTCAAAAAGTCAAATCGGCATGGACCGAACCACAAGTATGAAGGACAAGTGTAACTTATTTGAAGTCTTTTCTCACTTCTTTGTTCTCACTTTTCCTTAATTTTTTTAAAAAATTGCAAAATATTTTGCGAAAATATTTAATAAATGTAAAGTATATAAAAATATGTAGTTAAGCTCAAAGATTTCAAAATAAGTAACGTGATGATAATCATTTTTTACATTATGTTACTAACATTAACAATAAGTTAAAACAAGCAACTAGTCCTGCAATGTATTTCTACAGTGTAAATTTAATATGTAAAAACAAATTTATATCCAATTTATCATTATGAAGGTTTGCATTATGAGTGTACTATTTGTTTATTTTGTATATTTCAAATAAAATTTATAAATCTACACGTCAGAATATCTATGAAATATTTATTCGTACAATATTACACGAAAAGAATTAAAATTTAATTTGGAAAATCCAGGTGTGCAAATGTTTGTCTTGTCTTCCACTCCGGGCGTCTATGTAAATAGTTATTTTTTATACTACTAGCTGGTCTACCCGATTTCACCCGGGAGTTATTCGACTATTTCATAAAAAAAAAAAAAAAAATGGTCGAAAGAACTTCTATTTTATTATATTGTACATTTTTTTATTTATTAATTTTTAGAAAATCTCTTTAATTTATTTGATATCTCTGTTCATATTTCTATTTAAGTTATAATACTTCTTTGTAAACAATATATTTTACTCTTTGGTAAGGCACAAAACACATATAGGTTTTTTGTTGAGCTACCAGTTAAAAAAACTATGCAGTTATAGTACTGAATACAGTTATAGGACTGAATTTATGGTTAAAACTTGCTCTATGATGTCCTCTTTAATTTAAAATAGGTGTGTTGAATTTTAAAGAAACGATAAATCATTTCATCAATAAAACGGTTCTGGTCGGAACTTCAACTAAATACACAGTAATAATTATTATCAGTTTTGAAGCGCTGAACTTAAATTTTAAACTAAAAATTATTTTATTACATTTGACATTTGCGAAAAATGAAAATTGATATTCATATATTCTCTTATACCTAATAAATACGCCATAAATAATTTCAAACTAAATTTATCGTAAATCAACATTAATTCACTATAACATAATTAGTGCTAATGTCTATCGTGTCATCTCTGGTCAGTTAAGGTTGAAAAAACTGCAAAATATTGACTGCAGTCAAACCGAGTAAATTATTTATTTACACGTCGAGTTTTTAGTTTGAATATTTGGTCACTTCAAATTTTCGACTTCAGTCAGTCATCCGTGATGAACTCGAGTTTTGCGTTCTAGCAATATAAGCCCTCAAAAAAAAAAAAAAAAAAAAAAATACTTATCAATTGTCATCACAACAGTCAGAAGAAAAATTTTGATTAGTAAACCATGAGATTATCTAAATGATTTCAGAAATTATCTATGCATACATAATGCCATACACTATTATCATTAGTGAAATTTGCTGTTATAATATAAAATGATCTTTACTCGTGTATGAGAACTATATTTAAATGAAAATATTGTACTATAAAATCAATGTTGGGCAGATCAAAGGCTTTATTCTTAGTAATTTTTGTTTAAAATTATATAGATATTAATGACACCAATGGAAAAACCGAGCAATCCAACGCAATCCAACATTTTGGACTAAATAGACATACGATTTTCATTTAAACATTTAAAATATTTAAAAAAATAATTTAAAAAAAACTAATATAATGTTATCCTTACGTAGACCATATTGGACTCGAGACCCATTTCAGCTATACATATTTTTTTGCAACCCGCATGATAGGAAAAAAAAAATTAATTTTCCGGCTGATTGATATCAGTTTTTAAGTGTAAAAATAAATTATAGCGCATAGTTCTTCAACAATTGAAATGTTTGGTCATTGTATTTTGAAAAATAAATTTTAAAAGAACCGGTCATACTTCGCACCAAGGGCATTCTTCACTCTTTGGTTGGGATATTCTTGGTTGGTGAGTTGAACTTTAAATAGAAACGATAAATAATTTCTTCAATAAAGCGATTCTAAGCGATACTCAGATAATGTACAATTATAATTGTCTATGTGTTTAACAATAATTTTTATTAAATGACAGAAAAATCTATTTTTATTTCATTATTAATTTAAATAATCAATTTTGTATTATATAATATTATCATTTAATAATAAAAGAAAAAAATCGTCTATTATTTAGATTAATCGTTATTTTAGCCATGAAAGCTTGTGAAAAATTATTCATTGAACAAACTTTCATAGAAATTATGCGTCGAGCAGAAAAATACGTGTGGAATTTAGAATAAAATATTTTAAGATATTATGATTAAAAAATAATTTTACTAAAAATAAATAGTTTCATGCAAATTCTAACTTAAAAATGCTAAAAAATAAAATATTTACGGTTCCTGAAATGTTTTCAGTACCATAAGTAATACTTATGAGTATGTTTGTATTAAATTTCCCGGTCGTAATATCATGAGAGTAAAATTGTATGAAATAATAACTTACAAAAACGAGAAATTTCCAATATTTTCAAAGTTCTATACTTTGCTCAAAATGCTCAAATGTTACCAAAATTTTTATGAAGGATGCACGTAGAAATTTTTAGCAGTTTGTCAAATTATCAAGTCCTTAGCATTATTATTTTTAAAGCCATGTTAAAAAACTAAAATTAATTTTATAAAAATTTAGGTTACGGCGTTTTTTATCATTTATTCTGTAGTTTTTCCGTACGCTTGGATAAACTATTACAGAGAATTCAAAGAATAGAGAAAAATTACCTCCTAAAAGTACTAACTAGATACAATACTCAATCTAAAAAGTTATTGACTGAAACTTCTGGAACAGTATTTTTATCCGAAAAAGTTTCTTCATATATAAATAAAGGAAAAACATAAAAACAATTTTGTAAAACCAATAAATTCTTCTCTCCACTCAGAATCTAAGAGGACAAAGATACATCATTTTACAAATTTAAAAGAGTTAAATAATTTATTAGTGTATAATAGTTGTCAAAAACAGCATCAGTGCATTAAAAGTATATTTCCCATTACTCGTAGTGATTTATAACGTACGCCTTATGAGCTTATCGTAAACATGATCTCGACGTGCCTATGCATCCACCGTCATTATCTTACCTGCTATTTAATCAATTGACATGGGCAATCGGAACATCTCATACCAAAATTTAATATCGAGCCTAGCGAAAATTACATTGTCATAAAACATTATTCCAATGTCTTGTCCTATATAATGACTGTATATTAAAATAATGTAACGTCTAAGAAAAACGAGACAGTTCGTATAGTAAAATATGATAACAAAAGATTTAAGAAATGTAAATAAAATATATGTGAACTTTGAAAAATTAAATATTAACGAAAAAAAGAAAATAAGTTATTCAAAACACGCTACGGACAAAATACACTCCAAACATTATATATTATTATGTAGATTATCAATGATGCAGTCTAGACGATACGAATAATACAATGGTACACAGGTTTATAGCACTTAATTTATTTATTTGATATCAGATTTAAATTTTTCAACATATCATATGTTGTTATTCGAACCTTAAAAAAATGATTTTATACGATCATTAACATTGGGACCACACATAGATACACAGGTACCTATGTTAAATAAAAAACAATATCTCTAATGTTGAACACAAGTGTTTGAAATCTACGATCAACTTTATATACGACTAGATGTATGAAAAAATATAATAATTTTAGATTCTGAGTGGAGCAAAGAAGCTAGTGTTTAAAAACAATGATGTTTATTTTTTTATTTTTTTCGTGTGTACACATTTATGTATAGAATTATTTGTTCAGAATTTTAATAAGCAATTTTATTGAAACAGAATTTCGCTCTAGAAAAAGGTAATTTTTCGAAATTCTCAATAGTTTTTTTAGAAAATTTGACAAAAACGCTATTAAAATTATTTCATTGTTTTTAAACCAAACTTTGTGAAAATTCGAATATAGGTAGACAATAGTATGAAAAATATTTTGGTGAAAAAAGTTTTTGATATACGAAAAAAATATATTTTTAATTTTTTTCTTATCACTATTTTTCTTTTCAGAAAAATGTTTTTTCCTGTTCTCATTTGATAACGGGATATAAAACTGGCTGAGTAAAAAATTAATTTTTTTGTAATAATAATAATAAACGAATACAATGTGTCTGGAAGGAAATCTAGTGGTGGGGTAGGTGTCCAGTAATATAATTGCACTGGTTTATTGAAAACCTGTGGGCGCCACTGCCCACCAAATCCCATTTGATCAGACATTCAGACCCGTATGTCTGGTTTTTTTAACACTACTTGTAATTATTTACTCAACAATAAAAATTGGTGCCTTTTAATGTGGGACGTTTAATAAATGTCTTTAAAAATGTTCTGAAACTACTTTTCTGTTTACAATAATGATACAGCAAAGGGGTCAGGGGGGAAACATTTAATTATACCCCCTCCCTTTCCAAAACAGATATATAGAGATGATAATTATACACCATAAAAAAATGTATATTTTAATCCAATTTTCATTAATATTATTTATTAATCGTATGAATAAAAATACTCAAACTGGAATTTCAAATAAGTAAAGTTATTCAATACCAAAACTGATATTATAGTTTTAAATAAATTAAGTAAGTAAACAAAGAATACGAAATATTATAGCTGGCTAATTTTTAATTAACAAAAAGAAAACTAGAACAGACTATAAAAACATGTGTATAATATTTCAGTGCAATAATATTATTAAATAATTAGAACCATAAACAATTTTATTCCTTATTAGTTACTACCTTCTTACATCTCATAATAATTTTTTTTGTCAACAGTACTTTAATTATAGTCTTAGTAAATTACCCTAGTACGCCTGAATTCTGATGTTGTTTGTAAGTACAAAAATTCAATGAAATTGTGTTAAGTTATGTATTTACCAAAGGATATGTTGAAAAGTATAAAAATATTAACACCGATATGAGTGGAGCAATTGATACTCTCCTATGCATTAAAGGTGGAGGGGGATAATGAGTGTCAGAAAGAGACCCATAGTTACACCTTCTACATTTTTGCCCTCTCATGTGAAAAATAGTTCTTAGGTATCTGCGTGTTTATTATACTGAGATACTAGTAGTTTTTTGTTTTCTTTTTTGTACAATTAAGGAAATACTTATTCAGATATTTAGTGAGTTGTCATTTAAATGTATTAAATGTGCGCGTTAAAATTTGAAATAAAAAAAAAAAACATTTTCTTAAATGAATTTTTGCAGATGTATAAAATCATGATTGTTAAAATACCATTTTATTAGAACGCAATACTTCTCTAACCAATTTTCTATTTGTTATTCCACTCCAATTGTTTTTATGTGAGAATAAAATAATTAAGATGTACTTACTTTGTGTGTATTTTTGAACCTTGAAAGGTTTCATTCAATTCCCACTAATATACTAACAGTGTCCTGCAGAATTCGTTAAAATCTGTTATTTATATATTTGCAGTTATATTTTTATATCAAAAATAAATTAAATAATCGTTGTACTAACATAAAACATTAATGTATCGATTATTAGTGAACACGTTATATTGTAGTTCTTTTTTCGTGTTTTCGCACAAGTGTTTGTATTGCAAGTACACGCTTTGTATAATACGGATTTTATTTAAAACAATATTGAATACAAGTGATATCTTTATAAGCAGGGGTAGGATTTGTATGCAATAAAAAATTGTAAAATATGCATTTTATTTACCAAAATATGCAAAAATATGCATTTAAATTTTTATAAGATAAACACAAAAATATAGTTACAAAAAAAAAAATATTTATTTATTAGAATTCATCAGTGATTGACTGTTTGTCTTAAGATAATAGAATTGAGGAATAAAAAAAATAAAATAATTTAGAAACAAAATTTATAATTCACATGCAGTAATAGAAATACGTGTGTTACATGCTACGACAACATATTTTTTTAAATTTTCGAATATAAATGATCGGCGATTGGATCGTAGTATTCGTTTATAATGAAAAACTAATGAACTGCGTTCAACGCCACAACATGATGTAGTTGGTCCAAATTTATATTATTCGACAAATTATATTTTATCTTGAATTTTATATTGACCTACATACTTTTATTACTTGTGTTTATCTTTCTCCGTCAAGCTATTCAATCTTTTATCGTATTGTAATCTATTGTACCATAGTATTGTACTTATAAAAATTAAATTTATATTTGACAAAAAACAAAGTTTTATACTTTATTCAGCAGGGCTAGAATTAAATACGAAATATTAATACTAAATTATAAATATTATTTACGAAATTTTCTATAAAACATGCATTTTCACATTTCTTATAATTAAAATATGCAATAATATTCGTTTTATTCAATATATACAAAAATATGCATTTTATCCAAAATATGCAAATACATGCAAAATAAAAACACCACCATTTATTTCATCATGAGGTGATTCGGGGACATTACTTAAAACATCAATAATCAAAAGTCGCAAAAAAAAAAATATGCAGTAGAATATAAATCTTAGCCCTGTTTATAAGTATTTTAATATACAGGGTGTTCCACTGAAGAGTTGTTCATTATGATATCTACTGAGATAATGAAGGTGGACAAAGACTACAAGTATTTCATATTTTAATTGAACTTATATATTGGTAAAAAAATTTTAAATAAACTATTTATTTTATTATTTTCGAAAAAATTTAAAATAGAGTTTATTTTTCTGCGAATTTTGACATTTAAATGTTCAGTTTTCATTAATATCATAATTTTTTTTATTCTCCGCAAAATTATAAAATTAGCTTATAAATTTCCTATACCAATCGATTTTAAGGCGTTCAGAATAGGCAAACTTTTTATCATACACACATTTTGTGTTAACTAAAAAAAAATATTAAAAATCATTAGATTTATAAAAATAAAATATTGACAATTCAAAAATTTTTGAGAAATTAACTCTATAAAATGGTTATCTCAAAAATGTTGAAAACAATAACATAATTTCTTTTTTTTTACCAAAACATAAAATTAAATAAAAAAATTAAATACTTGTATTCTTTGTTTCTTTGAGTCTTATAAAAAAAAAATCTGGACATATTTCGCACCAAGGGTATTTTTCACTCCTTGGGTTGGATGCTTTTGATGGGTGTATTGTATTTTTAAGAAACAATTAATCATTTCTTTAATTAAACGATTCTAATATATTCATATATTCAATTAATATACAACAATAATAACAATTATCGATTAGGTTATGTTTAACAAATGTTATTTCATAATGTTGAGTACTCGTTAATTATTGTGTGTGTGTGTCTGTCAAGTAACAAATGTCTTTGTAAAAATACTATAAGCAAAAAAAATCTGTTTTTATAAATTCATAAACCATTAACGAACCTTTAATTAACATTTTGGTGTTCCTATAATAATAATTTGATTTTGAGCGATTTATAGATTTAATACAATCTAATAAAATCCTCTATTTTTTTCAAATGTTCAGAAATCGTACAATATTATTATTTAATAACAATCATCATATCCATTTTTTTTTTTTTTAATATTAATTTATTTATAATATTTAATATTTATAGTAAATTTTCCGAACTTTTTCCAATTTTTTTTCATTCAAAACCTCGTAAAGTTTTGAATTATTTATCCGTAAAAAACTTTTTTCGCCAAAATATTCCCCATGCTATTCTCTATACATGTACCAAATTTCGTAAACATCGGTTGAACCATTTATTTTTTATATGCCTTGAAGTTATAATTTTATATAAAACTAATGAATTCTGCCAAAATGTTAACATTTTAAACAGTTATAAAAAAAAACTTGAATTAAGATTTTCGAGATTTTTACAGTTCTGTTTGTAACATATTATATAAACATATTTTTATTAAATTTTCAGGTCTTAATAACCAGACATTAAAATTTTATGAAACGAAAACTTACAAAAAACGAGAAATTTCAATTTTTTTCAAAATTCTGTACTTACCTCGTAAATGTTTTTGAAAATTTTATGAAGTATACGCGTGACTATTTTTAGTAGATCGTTCAAGTTTCGAATTTCTAACGGCACTATTTTTGAAGTTATGTTAAAAATCAAAAATCTTATTTATGAAAATTAACGTTATGACATATTTTACCGTTTTTTGTTAGTTTTTAGGTAGTTTTTGCGTGCACTTAGAAAATGTATTGAGAAATTTGGAAAATGACCATTGCACCATGAAGAAATCTTCAGTTGGACACCTTTTACATCGAAAAGGGGACATTTGGACGTGGCCGTTTGGACGTAGCCGTTTGGACGTGGCCATTTGGACGTAGGGACATTTGGACGTCGGGTCATATGGACGTCGAAATAAAAAATAAATAAAATACATTAAATAAATATTTGGCACAGTAAAATAATAAATTAGTTATAAAAAAAAAATTAATAAAATAATTAATAATAATTAATAAAATTAATGATACCTATATCTATAATATTTATATTTTTTTAATAAAATTAATAAATTGAAATATTTTGAGCAATTCCACGTAAAAATGATATAACAGGTATTGTTTGACAATTATTTACTATTTTTAAAATTCTTCTGTCCACATCTATAAATTATTTAAATTTTTTTGGTGGACTTTTACCAGCTTCAAGTTGGCTGAAAAATAGGTCTCGTCCACCTTGTATTTTTCGCAAACAATAAATAAATGACCATAAGCTTGGATGCTGAACTCTCATTTCAGTGTTTACTATACGTTTTATAGTTATTATTAAAACTATACAATAATTTATGAACATTTTATTTTCATTTTAATTGCACTTTTTTTATTTTTTTATTGTGTAATTAAAACATAAAACATAAAAAACATTTATTATTATTTTTATGTCCAAATTTCCATACGTTCAAACGGCCAACGTCCAAATGTCCTAGATCTCTTTTATATTATATATATATATTTTATACGATGTATATTGTATATAATAGACGTATAAATTAGCTTACTAAAGTATATAGTACACCTAAATAATCTGTAAATACTAAAAGAAAAAAAACATTATTGACAATATGTTCGCCTTGATTTTGGTTATCGTTAGGTGAATTTAATACACTAAAAAACCTTAAAATATGTATTAAAAATGTCAAAAAAATGCAATGAAATATGCACTTGTAATTCCAAAAATGCAATGTAATATGCCAAAAAATATGGTATGAAATGCACTTAAAATGGTTTTTAATTTAATTTTTGTATTTATATTGATATTATAGGATATTATACATTACTACATAAGTAGATTAAATTTTATACACATAAAAATATGTTTATTTAATAAAAAAAAATTCTAAATTTTGTATAATGCTATTCACCTTAAACATTTTTTTAAATTTGACGTATATACAGCCTGTGTAAAACAAAAAAAAAATGGTTTTCGAAAGATGTTAATTGACGGAATTTAATTAAAAATACCGGAAAATGAACTAAAAAAGGAAAATACGACTTAAAAATGCAAAAAAATGACCTAAAAAATTAAAAACATCAAATAATGCAAAATAAAAGTTTCATACATGGATTCGTTGTTACATAATTCAAATTATGTACTTACAAAGCTATGTTTCACAATCACCAAAAAAAAAGAAATACACTTTTCTACAAATTCACAGCCTTATTTTTCATTATTATTGTAACACTTTGGTTAGGTACCGACATATACAAATGTATAAATATAAATGAATATAAATACAAAATATTTTATAGTATACGAGTACATTAATACACGTCGAGAGATTGACAGCAGGTGAATATTGAGTATATTGTGCATCTTCGTGTACGTGTATATATTATACACACATACACACACTTCATTTACAAAGTTCTCAGTGACATTTTATAAATCGAAAATTAAATTAAATCTACGAAAACTTTATCTAAAAGCTTTTATCTAAATTTTTCTTCCCGTCCGATATTTTCAATACAATTTAATAATATAATATCATGTGAACAACATTTTTACGTTTATAATTCAATAAGAACGTAATATTCTTTTGAAACAGCTTGAATATTTTTGTGATACATCATCGGCTGTCTTCAATATAAGATATTTTTATAGAAATTTCGTTTTTTTTTTTCCATTTCCGAAGTCAGTAATAATACCTACGTCATAGAGTTTGCACTAACTTTCCATTCTACATAATATGTGTGTAGTTCTAAAAATAAATTTGGTGCACTTAAAATTTAGTACATTCGCATGCATAATATATAAATTAATATTCTTATGTTAAACATCAAAGTTTATTAAAACCTCCGTCACGCACCATCAACGTCTGTTTATTAACTATTATTATATGCCGTCACAATACAATTGGGTTGCTAATGAATAAGGATGAGAAGTTTTAGAAATTGCATAATATTTTTGTCTATGTCTTTTATTTACAAATAGGTAAGTTAAAAATCTTTCCATAACCTAGTGAGTTTATATTAGTGTTTTTTTTTTTTGCATATTTTTACATATATTTTTAAATAATTGGTTTAAAAATTGCATATTAATGATTTTTGTGTACGTACAAATGCATTTTCAGTAAAATATATGCTATATCGTAAAACACAAGTTAAAAGTTGCACACAAAAAAAACAAACTTATTGATACAAAATAAAAATTTAATGTGAATGTTACGATATTTACAAAAAATGTTTTACCTATTTTTATCCCGTTTACAAAATATTTATTTGGACTATTTTCATCATTTAGATGTTGAAAATACAAAATATCCAGATGCCTACTACAACAAATTGTATTTTATTTAGTTTTATTTAAGTATTTATTAATTATTATTTATCAGAAAGTAAATTTGTATTCAAATTATTTTTAAAAAAGCCGGACATACTTCGCACGATGGGTGTACTTCGCACGACGGGTGGTATTCTCTTGACATGCGTATTAAATTTTAAAGAAACGATAAATCATTTCTTCAGTAAAACGATTCTGAACGAAGGAA
>JAIPRM010001373.1:0-20038 GCA_025469315.1 Stegophylla sp. TES_Ste_2020
AAAGAAACGATAAATCATTTCTTCAGTAAACCGATTCTGAACGAAGGAAGTTAATAATATAAGAAAAAAAAATGCGAAAATTCGGAGTGCCGTGCTGGATTCGAGCCTGGTGCTGTCGCGCACTAGGCCGGTTCTATTACCACTAGGCCGCAACACATAACTTGACTATGTAGGTGAATTAGAAGGTATACGTATAGTATAATAACCGAAAATATTGAATTTTCAAAATAAAATAAAATAGTTAGAAAACTATTGTTGCACGTGGACATTATTTCACACCATCATCGTATTCATCGTCGAAAAATACACATGATGGCAATAAGGAAAATATCAACCTTCTTGAAATGATTACAAAACTACAATAGGAAAAAAACGGTCAGTATTGTTCGAATACTGATAACGAGACAAAACGGATAGTGTGTGTCGTTCATCGAACTAAAAACGTGCGAACTATACCGTACACTGTACTGTAAACACGAATCCCTTTGAAAAATTATCGACATAGTTTATATAAGAGTAATATAAAGTTTACATAATTATATATAATTATGTTGGGAATCCCACGATACGATTAAGGTGCGCACGGATTAAGGCGGCGCCACCTAAATGTTTATCGGTAAAATAACCGAAAATATTGAATTTTCAAAATAGAATAAAATAAATAGAAAACTATTGTTGCAAGTGGATTTTAATTCACACCATCGTATACAGCGTCGAAAAATACATAAGATGCAATAAAACATCATCAAGCTTCAGTAATTAAATGCTTATAATATATAGATATTTTGCAATATCTGTCTGTAATTTCTTCAACTTTTTTTCAGTCTTACCCTTGTAAAATGTTTAATTCTTAGTCCGTAAGAAATTTTATTGCACCAAAATATTCGCAATGAAATTTTCTATCTAGCCACCAAATTTCAAAACAATCGGTTATGCTAATTTTTTTATATGTACGTTAAAGTGCGTAATTTTAAGTAAAACTAACGAATTCAGTCGGAATTCTAACTTCAAACGAGTATAAAAAAAAAATATGACTAAAGATTTTTGAGATTTTTTCAGATCAATTAGACATATATGTCAGTGAGATCATTTTAAATTTTCAAGCCTTAATATCAAAAATCAAAAATTTTATTGCATAAAAATTAACAAAAAATGATATATTTCCGAAATTTTCAAAAAGCCTTACTTATCTCAAAATTGATCAAATCTTTTTGAAATTTTTATGACATATTTTCGTAGATATTTTCAGTGGTTGGTGAAAACTTCAAGTCTCTAGCTGCATTATTTTAGGAGTTATATCAAAAAGTAATTTTCAGTTTTACGGAAATTTCGGTAATTTGCGTATTTTGCCGTTTTTCGTCAATTTTTCGACAGTTTTTCCCTGTTTTCGGAAAAAGTATTGAGAAATTGGAAAAATGATCTGTTTAAAGTATCATCTGGGTGTGATTCCGGTTCTATAGAGATACTGATCGAAACTTTCGGACAAGTATTTCTATACAAAAAAGTGTTTACAGAAAGAGAAAAAAAAATAAACATCATTGTAAAATTATAAGCTTCTTCACTTCGTTCAGAATCTAAAAATGTTCGAAAAATGTCCAAAATTTTTTTTCACATTTTCAAAATTTTCTTGCGCCAAAATCTTTTTTATAGGATTTTCTATCTATGTTTAAATTTTCATAAAATTCTGATCAAAAAATGATGGTTTTCGAGTCGTTTTTGTCAAATTTTGCGTAGTTCTTTCTAAAAAAAACATTGAAGAATTGAGAAATTCAAAAAATGACCTCTTTAAAGTACAATCTAGAGACGGATCGGGTTTCAAAAAGTTTTTGATCGAAACTTTTGGACAAGTATTTTTATACGAAAAGTTGTACACAGAAAAAAAAAAATAATAAAAAAAAAAAAAAACATCATTGTAAAAACACTAGCTTCTTTACTTCATTCAGAATCTAAAAAAACGCGCCAATTAGTTTTGATAATCACTTATAAAAAACAGCCACTTGGATCGCTGTAATCAACGTTCGCTTTTCGTGAGCCCGACTATAGTATTGTTATAGTATACGGGCATGAATTACCTGACAACACACACAATATTGGAGTACTCAGTTTTATAACTCGACTGCACTCGAAAAAACTTATAAAAAAGAAACATTACTCGTCCAACATTATTAAATAAAAGTTGGTATTTGGTAAACATATCTCACTGAAAATAATAGTTGTATATTATCTTAAGCACTGCTCAGAATAAAATAATTTTATTGAAGAAATGATTTGTTGTTTCTTTAAAATTCAATACACCCACTAAGAATATATCACCCGTGGAACGAAGAAACCCATGGACGGGTGAAGTATGCCCGGCCTTTATAGGTTTTGAACGAAGTGAAGAAGTTAGTGTTTTTACAATGATGTTTATTTTTCTTCTTCTTTTTCTTTTTTAGATTGTGATCGATAGCGTGGAATGTATTGGTTTTACAAATTTGTGTGTGATTTTTTTTCCTCCGTATGTATGTAATCACAAGTTCGTGTAGAAATACTGGTTCAAAAGTTTCTATCAGTAGCTCTACAGATCGGAAATGTTGTCTAGTTGGTACTTTAAGGAGGTCATTTTTCCAAATTCTCAATATTTTTTCTAAGCGCATGCCTTAACTACCCAAAATTTGACAAAAAACGGTAAAAATGGCATAACTTGAATTTTTAGAAATTTGATTTTATTTTTTTAACATAACTTGATGAGCTAGAAATTTAACACTTTCACAAGCTACTACAAATATTTACGCTCATACCTCATAAAAATTTTCAAAAACAATTGACCAATTTTGAGATATGTAACAAAACTTTGAAAAAATTGAAAATTACTCATTTTTTATTTCATAAAATTTTAATTATGGATGTTAAGTGCTGAAAATTTAATACAAACATATTCACGTGTATTCTCAACAGTACTGAAAAAAATATTAAAAATCGTAAGTTAACTTTTGGTTTTATTATTGTTTTAAGTTGGCATTTTGACAAAATTCATTAAAAAATTAATGGTTTAATTTATGAAACAAGGTACATAGATAGAGAATTATCTTGCGAATATTATGGTGTAAGAAAATATTTCACGGACGAACAACTAAAAATTTTACAAGGTTTTGATTGAAAAATATCAGAAAAATTACGGAAAATTACTATAAACATTAAATAGGGACTATAAATAAAATAAGACATGAATAACTTTGTTACTAATTAAAAATATTGAATTACTAAGTACTGGATATTTGAAAAAAATTTGGGAATATTAATCGATGTACCTTTTATTGGAAAAAAATGTAATTCTATAAATAACTCAAAACTCAGAGATTTCTATAAAAAGGCCAAAATGCTAATTACACTAATTACAAAAGGTTGATGATTTATTAATTTAAAAAAATAGATTTTTATTGCATTTCTCATTTTTATTAAGACATTTATTACCTCATACACACAAGTACGCACGCTTACACGTACACATACGCACTCACACAAATATTGAATACCCAACATTGTTAAATTACATTTTATTAAATATAACCTTATCGCCAATTATTATTATTATATAATATTTGAAGCTTCGCTCTGAGTCGTTTTATTGAAGAGATGATTTATCGTTTCTTTAAAATTTAACATAATCGCCAGTAGTATCTCACCCGAGATGCGAAAAATACCCAGTAAGTGAAGTATGTCCAGCTTCTTAAAAAAAATGTTCTGTATACACTTTTCCGTGTAGATTTACTTGTCCAAAAGTCTCGTCTTTTCTCGGACTATTTGAAACCGGATTTTCCTCTATTTAGTACTTTAAAGAGATCATTTTTAAATTTCTCAATTCTTAATTATTTTTCTTTGAAAAAACTATCCAAATTTTGACAAAAAAAAGACTCGAAATCCATCGCTTTTTGATCCAATCTTAATGAAAATTTAAATATAGATTAACAATAACAAGATAAAACATTTTGGCACAAGAAAATTTTGGAAATGTGCAAAAATAATTTTAGAAACATTTTTTCTCATTAATTTTTCTTGTTTTCTTTATTTATTAGATAAAAAAAAAAAAAAAGTAAAGTATAGACAAGAAAGCCGGATATACTTCGCACCACGGATAGATATTGTTTGCTCTTCGGGTCAGATACTCTTGGTGGGTATGTTGATAAATGACGACTATTATTATGCTTTATATTATTAACTTCCTTCGTTCAGAATCGTCTTATTGAAGAAATGATTAATCGTCTATTTTTACACACACACCAAGAGTATCTGACTGATATGAAGTGACGAAGAGTATCAGTGATATGAAGTGTGTCTGGCTTTTTTATTTTTATGATTGATTATTGAAAAAAAAAAGTCGTAAAAAATTTAATTTTTAGGCTGTGTTTTTTTCTTTGATGTTTACAGAGATCCCTAATTGAAAATTTTATATATAAATATATATAACAAATTTATTATTTAAGAGAGAGCTGCCCAAAATACATAGGTTGCCAAATGAAACAGCATACTAATCAATACATACATATATCATTTTATAAATAAAAAAGCGGGACATACTTCGCACGATGGGTGTTCTTCGCACGACGGGTGGGATTCTTTGACGGGTGTATTGAATTTTAAAGAAACGATAAATCATTTCTTCAATAAAACGATTCTGAACGAGGGAAGTTAATAATATAAAGAAGGAAGTTAATACTATAAATATAAAATAGTAGGTTAGATACCGTTATTTAATAGTGTAAACATATACATAAACATATAATAGTGTATACATATACATGGCAGTCCGTGTCATAAGTGACAACTGATAAAGCGTTGTGGCTTTGAGAAATGTATTTGGGCGGCAGTCCAAAAGCCACACCATAATTACCGACTTGTATCGAATTAAATTTAGCATCGAAAAATACTTAGGATAAGAAAAACGAATAACAAATTAATAACATTTTAGTGTCCATACTTTCTTCGAGTTTTTTCAGTCTTACCCTTGTAACATGTTTAATTCTTAGTCCGTAAGAAATTTTATTGCACTAAAGAATTCGCAATGAAATTTTCTATCTAGACACTAAATTTCAAAACAATAGGTTTGGCCAATTTTCTTATATATACGTTGAAGTGCATGATTTTAGTTAAAACTAACGAATTTAGTTATAAAACAGTTATAAAAAAAAAAGTTGACGAACGATTTTTAAGATTTTTTCAGGCCAAGTAGACATATAGGTCAGTGAGATAATATTAAATTTTCAAGGCTTAATATCAAAAATCAAAAATTTTATTACATAAAAACTAACAAAAAATTTAAAATTTCCGAAATTTTCAAAATGCTGTACTTAACTCAAAATTAATCAAATCTTTTTGAAATTTTTACCAAATGTTCTTGAAACTATTTTTAGTGGTTGGAAAAAATTTCAAGTCCTTCGCTGCATTATTTTAGAAGTTATGTCAAAAAGTAATTTTCAATTTTAAGGAAATTGTAGTAATTGCATATTTTGCCATTTTTTAACAATTTTTCGTCACTGATTATCTCAATTACCGCTCCTTAAAACTATAGCTGCCCCGTAAAAATTTGCAGCCCGGTACAATTGTATCCATTTTACCCCTCTAAATGCGGCCCTGTATATATCCCTCGACATGCTACGTAACGTAGGCATATTACGGTTTGATAATCCGTAATTATCAACAGTTTCTGCGCGTATTTGGGCTTTCGTCGCTACGCTCCTCAGCGCCGTCATTTTACTCCCCCCAATCTATATAATATATCCTACAACTTGCCGCGCCTAAATTACATCACAGAATAGATTAATCAGAATGGACACTGATAAGGATTTACATAGGAAGCATAGGGTTGTCTGAAAAACTAATCCGCCATTTTGTTGGAGGAAAAATCAGGATGACCATATAATCCAAAAAAAATTATGTTCTGAAAAATAAGTGAACTATTCATAAATAAATTTTTGATTTGACAATTCACTTAAATTAAAAAGCATCTCATAATAAAATTAATTCTAAAGAATTACGTATTTTGTGAACAATGTATGACTTATAATAAAAAAAAAAGATAAAATAAATAATATCATAAAGTTCAAAATTATTTATTAAACTAATCTTCATTTTTTTTCTCAAACGATAAATCATTTCTTCAATAAAACGATTCTGAACGAAGCAAGTTAATAATAAAAGAAAAAAAAAATGCGAAAAATTTGGAGTGCCGGGCTGGAATCGAACCCCGGTATTGTCGCGTGATGGGCCGATTCCGCCACGCTACCTTACTTGACCTTACAGGTGAAATATGGGATATTTAGTATAATAACCGAAAATATTGAATTTTCAAAATAGAATAAAATAGTTAGAAAACTATTGTTGTATGTGGATTTTAATTCACACCGTCATATTCAGTGTCAAAAAATACATAAGATGCATTAAAACATTACCTATCAACCTTTCAATCTTTCGTTTGTTAAGAAATATGTAATAAAATAGGTGATTTATCCATACTTTCTCCGATTTTTTTCAATTAGACCCTTGTAAAATGTTATTATGTGTTATTATGTCACTATTCTGTGTTATTATGTCTATGCCCACAACGTAAATATTATTTAGTCTTGGTAAATATCACAACAATATTATCACTATTTAATAATTGATAATATTTCCTCCAACAAAATGGCCGCCAATTATTGATAATATTTCAGAGTGTCCAAGGCCTGATTACATCGACCAATTTGGGCGACACCAATTAATACATTATTTTTAATAATATAAATATAATTATATATTTTTTTAAATAATTTTATTCCCTGACTTTTTCTGCATTTCATAATTGGTATGACAACCGTGACAAGATTGTTGTGTTTTAATACAATTTAAGTCTCCGACAAAAAAATTTAACGACTTTCACATTTTGTTTTGATTATCATTTATATTTTAATATTTTACATGATATGTTTAAAATATTAAATTATCTACAAAAAAAAAAAAACAGTTTTAATCATGTATAGCGACATTATAATTATTTACTTCAAATTAAAATACCTTCCTAGTCCATTATAAACTATACATACAAGTCTTCAGTGTACATACTTTGCACCTATGTATATGATAATTGTAGGTATATAAGTAGATAAGTTACTTATCTGTTTGAAATATAACAGTTCTTATAATACCTATATTTCATTATTACAATACTATTAAACGAGAATTATAAGTTTTAAATCAGAATCAAAATTAATGTCTAAATATTTCACAAATAGTTAATTGAATATTTTATAAAAACAAAATAAAAATATACATACTATGTTACAACGCAATTCATATTATAAATTATAATCAATGATTGTAGAAATAATATCAGTAGGTAGAAAAGTAGTTAACATTTATAAATAATATATCTTAGTATTTTCATGGTAAATAGTATTGGCGTATTTAAATATTTTTTTTTCTTTTCAATATAGTTAAAGAAAAATTTGTTTTCTTGTTTAATCCATTTAAATAATCAAAAAAAAAAAAAAAAAACCACAGATTTCAATAAAGAAATAAAAAAAAAGGTAAACTAAACTCTAAATTCTACTATAAAAATAATCAAATAAATTGTAATTTAAATAATATGTACATATAACGTATCCCTCAGAGATAATAATTATAAAATTAATCAGATTTATTTCGTGATTTTATTCAGAATTTCATAGTTACTACGAATTTTATTAGTTCGAGTTAAATCAATCTAAAAAAATTTAAAAAAAAAAATTTCCTCTATTCGTAAAACGTCACTGGCTACTATATAGTCTATAATGATATATGAACTGACAGTTATGGTTCAGTTATAATAATTTTATGATCATAACTTGAAAGACAGTTGTTCTCACTATTTCACAAGAGATAATATTTAGCTATTAATATTAGCTATTAGAATATTAGAATATTCATACAACAGGTTATTCCTCTAGTGTTTTGTATTCCTAAAATAAGAAAGTATTTTTATATAATCTCCAAATAGATCTATTTTATAAGTTATAACTGTTGTCTTATAGCTTTTGGGTATTACATGAATTAAAATCAAAATTTAGAGTTGATATTTTCTAGTTTATTTGCTATTTTTTATTCATCAATTAAATTTTTATTAAAACAAGTACACAACTCTAAACATGTGCACTTAACAACTGTCAGTACAAGACTATTAAGCGAAACAAAAGGTTAAAATTTTAATTTTAAATGAAATAGTATATTATTTAAGGGATTCGATGTGGAAACAGTAAAGTGGTCTACATCTATTACATGCGTATAAGTCATTTTTTTCAAACGTATCGTTCTATCTAGTGATATGATAAGTAATCAGATATTCAAACACTTATTTAATTATTATGTAAATGTATAAATTGTATTACGTTTTGTAGGAGGAAAAAAATAAGATTAAAATTCGATTTTAAGTGAAATTTATGTCGAATTCGAATCTGTTTGAAATTCCTTATCACCATTTTCCAAGGTTTCAAAATGTCTTCAACAAGTTTTTTTGATTTATACGTTTTAGTTAGGATTTAAATAAAAGGTAAATCAAAATTTATTTAATTATTTGTAATCTCCAATATAATATAACGACAATAATTTCTTTGAGATAAAAAATGACTATTAAAAAAAGTTATTTCTAGTTTAAATCTTGTGAAGAAAATAAAAAATTGAAACGTAAATGATCACTCGATGGAACTCCGTTATAATGTTGAATGTACGATAATCAATGACGATATACCCTAACTGGATCGAATCCCCTTAATTATTTTTACATTTATTAGAACTCGCGATGCGCCTAATTAATAAACAATTGAAATATCAACAAAAATTAGTATATTAAAAACTAACGAACAAATAGCCTGTAAAAATTTGAAGAAGTTTTCAGGATTTGAGCGTTACGATTTTATATAAATTTACAGTATTATTATTAATTCGAAAGATTTTGTGATTCATTGATGTAGTAATACGATCTCGCGTATCTCCTACGAATTCTGTGTACGCCACCTACTACAGCACTGACAGTAACCTAACCAGTGATGTTTTCCAAATTTTTTTCTAGGGTTTATGCATCAGTGGAAATAGGGCGGTTACCCTCCCCCCCCCAAAAAAAATAAATAAAATAAATAAATAAATAAAATCATCTCAAACTCTCCCCCCATCAATTTTTTTTATAAAGTGCACGAAGTTTATACCATCAAAGGGCTAAATCAAACAATAATATTTAGCCCCCTTACCCTACTCTTAAAAAATTGTTTTTATTTAATTTCCACCAATGGATCGAGTTGAACTTACTTTTTGTTATCACCCCATTTTGAATCCTCAAAAAAAAAAAAATTGCTTTTTAAACTACATATTATACTTTCAACAATGCTAATTATAGTAATCTTATAAAACAATTGACAATTTAATAAAAATCTTTTTATTTTATTTAAGTATACATTTTAATTACAAAATCTACCAAAATTATACCTTCTGGTGTCATATTCGCCAATTAAATTAACTGTAGCCCCCATTCTCTATGACTAGGCTCATACATTAATAATGGTTGAAAAATAAAAAATCATACATTTTAGCGAGAATTTGTTCATTGCATTTTGAAGAAAGTGCTTATATTCCAAAGCCACTGGTTGAAACTATGTTCACTTATTCACCAAGGCATAATCGTAAACTTAAGTCAGATGCACTTCCTACTTTAAAAGTATGAAAAACTTTAAGTTGTATAGATGAGATTGAAGCAAATGGAGTAGAAATTGAAAAGGATAATTTAGTTGGAAGCTGGTAATTATTATTTCATTATATTACCTATAAAAATAAAAATATATTTAATTAAAAAACTATGACAGGTTAGATCAGAGTCATCAGAAAACATTTAATAATGATGATGTTAATTCAAAGGACAGTGCAGGGCAAGTTGATAACAGGTAATAATTATTTCTCTGTTTTAACTATAATTATATATATATACAACTAATAAACTGTGACAGGTTAAAACAGATTCATCAGAATTTACTTAATAATGATGCAAATTTAGAAGACAGTGGGTAAGTATTGAAAGTATCGGCCAAGTACAAAAAATATAAAATAACGAGTACTGCAATACTTATAAATTAACTAGAATGATTGAAAATAACTGGTAACATATATAAAATTTATTTTTATTTACTTTGTAGGATTGGTTTATTAAGTAAGTCGTCTTCTCAAAATTACAACTATACCAATGATTCTAATATTTCTAAAAGTTCAAAATCGACGATAGATGCTCAACATCAAAGTATCCAAGATAATTGGTAACATGAGCTAATTTAATGAAAATAATTATTATATTTTACTAATAAAAATAATTGTATGCTAGGAATTTGAAAATAAATAGAAATAAAGATTTTGAACGAGAAATTTTAAGGTATTCACTAATCTTATTTAATAGAATTATTTAAATAATATTTAAAGCTTTATGTTTTAATCAATGGGCACTTATGTTTAGTAAAAGTAAAATATAAATATTATCAGTCATCAAAATAATTTACATCCAAGGTAATCCAAGGTTTAGCTCAAACATCATGACTAAAATTACCAGAAAAGTATTTTTTGAAAAAATAAAATTATTTTTTTTTAATTTTATTATTCTTAGATTGTGTTGCATGACCTTATAACTAATAGTTGTTACTAACAATTTGTGTGGACAAAAATGAATTCATTTTAATTTTTACAAATAATAGTGTTTTAAGTAGCTTGATTATTTTTTCTAAATGATAATTGATAAAAAATAAATTTAGAATATTCTATACATATATATAAATATTGTAAAGAGTCTATTAGATAAAAAAATGACAGAGAACAAAATGTTGAAAGAGGAGATTAAAAGCTTAAAAAATATTATTAATATTCAAGAAGAAAAATTGTTAATTGCCAATGACCAGAAGCGACTGGAACACTTGGTTCAAATACGTTTTAGAGAAAAACTATCAAAAATGTTTCTTCCAACACAGATTGACCAAATTTTAAACTCCAAAAAAAAAGTTTTTAGCTGGTCATATGAAGATATTGCTGCAGCTATATCCCTGAGGAGTGTATCTTCAAAAGCATATTCATATTTACGTGAAAGAAGAAATTATCCTCAGCCAGGTAGGTTAATATTTTTACAATGATAAATTAAAGAAAAAAAAACTTATATTTTTCTTTTTTTATTTAATTTAAAGGTCTGTCAACCTTGAGAAAATGGGCAGCTAAATTCTCAGTAGAAAGGCGAATTTTAACTGATGTGTTAGCTTTATTGAAGGAAAAAGGTAAGTCTTATTTTCTTTACGAGTTACTTTTATTCGATAACATGTTTTTAACTAAATAGGATAATCAATTAACCGAAATGACAAAATCACAGTATTGTCATTTGATGAAACGTACATTTCGCATAAAATATCCTATGATAAAAAAAATGAACAAATTTTAGGACCATACAAGAGTGTCCAATCTGTTATGGCTAGAGGTTAGTAATACAATTCAACTAATTCAAAAAATGAACTAGAATGTTGTAAGGCCACCTGGTCTTTTTGTGTATCAGTACTCCCTTCTTAACAAAAATATAATACACCATATTTAAGCAGACTAAAATACATTCAAATATAAACTATTGAAACTAATACAATATTTATAATTTATAGGTCTTATGAGTTCCTGGAAACAACCTGTCTTTTATGATTTTCAGTGTCCAATGACTAAAGATCTGCTGTTCAGTATAATAACTGAAATTCATAACTCTGGTTTTGAAGTAGTTGTTTTAGTAAGTGATATGGGTCCCACTAATATAGGATTATGGAAAAATTTAAATATCACTCCTTCCTCTTCTTAGTTTGTAAATCCTGTATCCAGAAAAAGGGTTCACGTATTTGCAGATGTCCCTCATTTAATTAAATTGGCGAGAAATCATTTTATTGACAAAGGATTTGTTCTCCCTGAAAATGTATATGTCGATAAAGATATCTTGGAAGAATATCTGAAAATATCAAACGTATCAGAATGTTAAATTAGCTGCACAGGTTTTCTCTAATCGCTTAGCTGAAGCACTTAGATATTGTGGTAAAAAAAATATGCTTTCTAAGTACAACTGGAAAGAATAAGTACACATAATTTTACCATAGTTTAATTTATTATTTTCTACATTGATTCTAGGCTTCAAATTTCCAAAAAATGGCCTTGATGAAGACAGTCAAAATGAACTCCTAAAAAAAATGGACACAACAATAGAAAATATGAAAGTAAATGGTAGTAAAAAAAGATTACCTTTTCAAACTGGTATGATTTGTAAAGATTTAATAATTAAAAGGTATAGAATTATATTATATATTCTGTATTTGTTCTAGGAATTTTAGTGACTAATGTATCTTTGAGAAACTTCTTATTAAATCTAAAAAATGATTACATTGGTATTAGTTACATTATGACTAGACGAGTGAATTCAGATGTACTTGAAAACTTTTTTAGTTATTTGAAAGGCATGGTTGGTTCTAATATGCATATGACACCAATTGAATTTAAATATTGGTAAGTATTTTCTTTAGTTTTCAGTTCAAATTAATCTAAATATTATTTTATAAATAATTAATATTAATTTAACAATAGCTTACGATGGTATTTACTTGGTAAGCATTCAAATATGGTCTTCACCAACAATCATAACACCCAAGATTCAAATGAAAGCTGCTTAGTAAATTGCCTCTCTGGAATAATTATTAATGATGCCGAAGTCATGGAATGTTTTCCAACTAATTTTCAAACAGACAAATATGATGAAACATTATCTACTGTAATATCTGACCTCGGAGGAAATACAGAAATCCCAGAATTAAATCTAGAATTATGGGATAATGATGAAATACAGGTAACTAATATTTAAAAATTAAATATTTTAAAGAAAATATTTTACTAACATATAGGTATCTTAATGAGTAATTGCATTTTGTATTTTTCGCTTCAGTCGTTGATAGAAAATTATGAAATGTCTGAAATAGAAAAAAACTGTTTAGAATATATTACAGGATCAGTCATTAAAAAATGTATAGCCAAATATTCATACTTGGGAGAAAAAGTTCACCACTCTGATGAAAATGATTCTAGTTGGACTGAACAAATGGCTAAAATTAATTTAATAAAACCATCCAGTGAAATTAAGCACATAGCAAATAAACTTGAAATAATTTTCAATCTATTTCATGGAAATAATGGATTGAATAAATCTCCAGGTAACTTAATAGTGCTTAATGTTTATAATTATAATGTAGTGTCCTACACACATGGGTACCTACAAATAAAATAATTGATTTGCAACTAGTTTATTTTTTGAAAATACTATAAATAAATTCATAAATTATATTATTGTAAATATTTACATTTTAGGAATAATAAAAAAAGTCACTAATTTGGTCATTAAAGATATTGATATACAAATTCCGATAGAGGTGATTACTTGTATGGTACACACTAGAACATTCGTAAGATTAAACAACCTCAATAAAGCAATAGCTAATCAAGTATATGATATTAAATGAAAAAAAATTTAAAAATTTATATGTTAAAAAATGTTAGTGTTCTATGTTTATAACATACATTTTAAAACAAATATACTTACCAATTTGAAGTATATGATAAATTATGCTTTTTCTTTGGTTTATTGTATACCTATTTAGTTTAAATCAAATAATTAATTCCTTCTTGAATGCATGCTGTCGCCTAAGCTGATAGATCCAAAAATTCTATGTGAGTATGTGACATGCTTTTGGTATTTAATGCAGTGTTACATGAAAACAAGTGGGTAAAATACCTAGTTTTGTAAGTATAGAACATAATAAAATATGGTAATTCTAACCATCTAACCAGATGTACCTACCCATGGCTAAATATATTTATATTATAAGATAATTAGCCATGTACCTACCTCCTATTGAAGAATTTAAAATTAATAATTATTATTGTTTTCATAACTGATAAAATAGAATGATAATATTCACTGCCAGTGGCGGTCATGACACCTGCGTATCACAAAGTTGCGATCATACCTATATATTTAGCCATGGTAAAATATCATCATACACGTAGGTCTATTATAAAAATAGATGTAGTTGTATCAGTAAATTATTACCGCACCGTGGAAACAATAATGTCGCTAAGCGGCTTTCCTAATGTCAAAAAATGTATATTGTTATATGATATTAGGTACTATATTATTTACTATGAATCATTTTCATTTATTAATAATTCTTCCAAAAAATTATGATGCATGAGTAAACTTCAAATCTTTAAATTTCACCTTAAAAAATTGCCACCCCTAAAAATTCGCCGCCCGGGGCATCTGCCTTTTTTGTCTCTCGCTCAACCCGGCACTGATACCTATGCTATCCATTCCAGAGTTACCTAAATTTTATCTCCTTTGTTTATAATATTTTGAAGTACTATTTACGAGTATAGATTTAATGTACTATAGATAGTGAGTTGTGTTTTTGTACATACACATTTTTGTACAAAGTGCATCAATAATTACATTGTATTAAAGTTATGGTGTCACGTACGGATAATGTAAAAATATGAAGCAGGTTGGTCGACATGCTAGCCAAGTTTAAAAACAGAACACATGCGCCACACCCGTTATGTACAATGGTCGATCGTACAATACTTATTACACTCTGCATAACTAAATGGAGTTAAGAGGTATTCATAACAACTAGGGAGGCAGTATAAATGAAGATATTTTTATGTATTCTTAATACCTATGCTTATATCTGTAAAAGAAGACAAAAATCAACATTCTACATTCATCCCAACCTAAGTTCTAAGGATGCTAAAGTAGTCGATTTGACTGATTTGATTGATCTAATCCTTCAAACGAAATAGAGACAAAACTGCTTGATTAAATTTTATGAAATTTTAGGCGCATTTTTATTTTGTCAAACACTAGGAAACATGAAAGTTATTTTAAAAAACTCAAAAATTCTCCAAAATCTCCCATCTCAAAATATCCCTAAAATGTACTTAGGGTAGTTTTTATGATGAAATCTATTCTCCGGCGTAATTGATATACATTTGCCAAATTTCAAGTCATTCAAACAATCACAGTAGTCAGTAGTGCTCTTTAAAATTTGTCAAAAATTTATAAAACATTCAAACAAGATAGAGAAAAAACTGATAATATCAAATTTAATTAAATTTTGGGAACAATTTTCTTTTATTGATGACTAGAGTACACAAAAATACGATAAAAAGTCGGACATACGTTGCACGACGGGTGGGTGTATTGAATTTTAAAGAAATAATCATTTCTTTAATAAAACGATTCTGAACGAAGAAAGTTAATAATATAAAAAATAAATGAGAAAAAAAAATATTAGAAAAATATCCAAAATTTTTTTTCTCTTTTTCAAAATTTCCTTGCGCCAAAATCTTTCTTATATTATTTTCGATCTATGTTTAAATTTTTATATAGTTCGGATCAAAAAATTATGGTTTTCGAGTCGTTTTTGTCAAATTTTGGGTAATTTTTTCCAAAAAAAAAAAAAAATTGAAGAATTGAGAAATTCATAAATGACCTCTTTAAAGTACCATCTAGAGGCAAATTCAGTTTCAAAAAGTTATTGGTAGAAACTTTTGGACAGGTATTTCTATACGAAAAGTTGTACACAGAAAAAAATATAAACATAATTGTAAATACACTAGCTTCTTCACTTCGTTCAAAATCTAAAAAAAGTCAAATAATGACAATATAGCGACATAACGATAGTTATTGTAATAACAACAATTATATTACATAGGTATTTATGTGATAATATATAATTCAGAGTAAAAAAAGAAAACTGATATTCACCAAAAAATACTTTTAAAAAGTAAAAAAAAAACGTCAAGTTAAAAAATAGAACAATATAAAATAAACTTATTTCTATGAAATAAAACCTGACTAAAAAATGCACTGTTATCAACATCATCCAAGCTTTTAATTGTAAAAATATATTCTTCTTCTTCTTCTAACATTTCCCTAAATTATCCTCTTTACTTCTTAGTTATACCAATTACCTTAGTACCTGTTTTGTCTGAAAATTGCTTTCCAATGCTTGGCGGCTGATTTAAAAATTTAACTATTAAAAGTGCCATAGTATGATAACAAAAAAAAAAAAAAAAATAAATGAATAATTGAAAAAAAAGGAGGACATACTTCGCACGATGGGTGTACTTCGCACGACGGGTGGTATTCTCTTGACGGGCGTATTAAATTTTAAAGAAACGACAAATCATTTCTTCAGTAAAACGATTCTGAATGAAGGAAGTTAATAATAAAAGAAAAAAAAAATTTCAAAAAATGTCCAAAATTTTTTTTCACATTTTCAAAATTTTCTTGCACCAAAATCTTTTTTATATGATTTTCTATCTATGTTTAAATTTTCATAAAATTCGGATCAAAAAATGATGGTTTTCGAGTCGTAATTGTCAAATTTTGGGTAGTTTTTTCCAAAAAAAAAAAAATTGAAGAATTGAGAAATTCAAAAAATGACCTTTCTAAAGTACAATCTAGAGGCAAATCCGGTTTTAAAAAGTTATTGATCGAAACTTTTGGACAAGTATTTCTATACGAAAAGTTGTACACAGAAAAAAAAAAAATAAATAAACATAATTGTAAAAACACTAGCTTCTTCACTTCACTCAGAATCTAAAATAACCATCATTGTAAAAATACTAGCTTCTTCACTTCATTCAGAATCTAAAATGATTTATATAAAAAAAAAATCTTTGAATTCGAGTACTCAACATTGCAACTCTACTTGACTAAAAAAAAATTATATAAAATACACTACTCACTCAACACTATTAAATTATAATAAATTATAAAACAGTAGTTATTTTTTAAACCTTAACCATAATACCGACTACTATAATTAATTATTATCTGAAATTCCGCTCAGAATCGTTTTATTGAAGAAATGATTTATCGTTTCTTTCAAATTCAAAATGTATGTATTTTGATGTTTTAATCCATGAATAATCAATTTTTATTTATAAATAAAAATATGCATTTTATATATGTATATTTTACATCGGTAGGTATATATATTTGTATGACAATATTTTAAATAAGAACAGCAATTCTTTGTTTAAGTTATCACGTATCATATTTAATTTTGTAAAAACATTCATAACCCATGTTTATTGGTATATCAGTGACCAAATAAAACTAAGACAAAATATATGTAAAGTTTTTTATTTTTATTATTATTTTCTGTTTTATTGTCCTCTTAAATTTCAAATAAATAAAGTATAAACATAATTTTTAATGATTGAGAAGTTGGGTTCGTACTTATCGCACTTATTTTAATTATATTAAAAAGTCAATGAAAGTATATATGGTTAGGTTTATTACTATTGTAAAGTACTATATATATTATTGTACGTCAATACAAAACACATTTAATACTCAGAGGTTAGATGTAAACGAAAATAACCTTAATTCCCGTGTGTTTATTTTTTAAATTTCAATAACTTAATGTTTCCGTATAAAAACAAGTATATTATACCTATATATTACGTATTTATGTATAATATTATAACATAAAGTAATAAAATGGAAATTTATTTTAAAATTTAACGTACTAACAATACAAGATTAATTCTATATATTTGAGCGATGTTATATAAAACATTTAAAGTCGAGCGTTATAAGTAATGTAAGTACACAAAGTAAGAATAAAATATAATAGGTTGGTACACAAATAATGACGAGAAATAGTATCCGATAACTATACTGCACGAACAGTATATGCTGTTTTTTTTAATAATAAAGGAGCAAAATATTTATGTTATTTTGTCTTCCTATGTAGAACACGAACATATAACATATTCGAACATTCGGATAGTTTAATCTCGACTATCGTTCATTAAGCCGGGTTCACACTTCCACCGTGTCGTGTCATGTCGCCTAATTTCCAACTATAGCCGTGTCATGCAAAACCGTGTACTATTACTCTGAACTGTTGTATAAGCTATTATTAATTTAACATTGAGGACCACTATGACCATTGTAATGATACGATACTACACGGTGAAATGAGAACTCGGCTCGTCTAAAGATTAAAATGGACCACAAAGTAACAACAACAATAAAGTATGAAAGATTTTGAAAACTTAAGATTATTAAAATTAATCATTCATCCAGCTTAAAAATAATTCTAATTGTAATTAATTATGTACATGAGTCAAAGAACGAAAAAACACATAAAATTATATAATAAACCAATGACATTAATAATAATAATAATAATATGAGCATTTTTCCACAAAAAATAAATATAATATCTTTGAATACATTTTTAATCAAAACTGTTTATGTACATATATATGTGTACATTCAACGCATCATGTATATTATAATCATAATTACTAAGCTACCACGGCGGCCGGTATTCAACGTGAGTCAGTTTTTTAATCGTGTCAGGTAGAAACCAATTTTTTTTCGCGTAAATTTCTGATTTTCGTGATTCGAACTCCCCCTTCCTTCTAAGTAAGACGTGTTTCTGTCCCTCTCGATATAGTAAGGCGATGATTATTTTACGAATATCGCGTCAAAAGAATGACCGTTCGCGTCAAATCACTCCGGTCGTCGTCGAACGAATGCCGTCACAGCGTTCGTTACGAAAAAGTTAATACAAAAGTTGTATGCCAATCAACAACATTTAGATGAATATTGTGTATGCACAGCAGCCGGCTATAATGGCGGTGCGTATTATGAATGTATGGAAGAAGATAGAGAGAATATTGTGTTTGTAATAATAATAATAATAATAATAATAATAATAATAATAATTATAATCTAAATGTGTATATTAATTATTAATAACTATAATATCGATTCCGATGACATTACCCTATAATATAATACAGCTGTGACATGTGACGGGGTGAATTCATGTCGTTGACGTGTTATAGTTATTGTTATATCTACTGCAGTTGTGTAATCGGAAGCGGCGGCGGCGACTACATGGGGGGTACCCACGTAATGGGACGTAACGACTTTGCGGGTCGCTCTATTCCCCGGTCTCGCGGCACGTGATGATGACCACCATCTACCGTCTCGCCTATCACCCTCTTCTTATCCCCGACGTCCCGCCGTCGTCGTCCTACTGTCGCGTCTCGTGCGGCCGCCGCCCGGTCCCCCCGCTATTCGTCGTCGGCCACATATCCCGCGTTGGCCTTGGCTCCGTTGCCGTTGGACACGGGTGGTGCGGCCGGGATCGTCTTCTTCGGCTTTTTCTTTTCGTCCTGACTGTAGTGTGCTGTACCCTCCAATGACATGGTCTCCTGCCGGTGTGAGTTGCGCACCAAGCATCCCAGCGCCAACAGCAGCAGTATGGCACCGGACGCGAAGAGCGCGTACTGTAGCGCGGCTTTAGCTACGAGCGGCGTCTGCGTAGCCAGCTTCAGCAGCTGGATCACGTCATCCGGAAGCTCGTCGATGCCCTGCGAATATGCAACAATAATATATTTATTTATAGATTAAAATATCTCCGATCATTATTTATTTTGAAAATCATCTCTTCAATAAAAAATCTTTTATCAAAAATATTTATTAAAAGAATTAGCATTACTTACATATTTATTACTACAATATCAAAATTAAATCAGTCAATAATTAAATTAAAATAGTTTAAAGTGGTTTAACGTTTAAAATTAGTAAAAGTTAAAAATTTTAAGTTCAAAATTGTGTATAAAGTGCAATAAATATTAAATACTGCACTTTTGGCTACGTACTATCAAATTTTTCTACTACCTATCCTTAATAATCTGTTGTCTGGGTATTTGTAAATTATTTTTTAGTATTGACTAAGCTTCCTAGAAATATATTTTTACGAAGTTATTTTGTGATGAGAGACAAGGCCGTATCTGAGGGAGGGTCCATGGGGTCTGGACCCCCCCCCCC
The DNA here is from genome assembly GCA_025469315.1 of Stegophylla sp. TES_Ste_2020. Classification (NCBI taxonomy): domain Eukaryota; kingdom Metazoa; phylum Arthropoda; class Insecta; order Hemiptera; family Aphididae; genus Stegophylla; species Stegophylla sp. TES_Ste_2020. The sequence continues at coordinate 19,943 of JAIPRM010001373.1, forward strand.
CGAAATTTTTTCGATATTTTTAAATGTTTTGATATATAAATTGTTTGATTTATGTTTCTATTGCTTTATTTATGAACATTTGCAATTGGTACATTA
>JAIPRM010001373.1:20138-38700 GCA_025469315.1 Stegophylla sp. TES_Ste_2020
TGGTAGACAAAATATACAAAAATGACAAAATTCAGATGAGAATGGATACGGACACATATCACCTATTTACCTTTAGAAACTGGACGACTCATATAGTCATATCGGTCCTTTTGTTTTGATATTTTACTCATTACCCGTATTTTAATTCGATTCGATACTTTCCATTCGATACCTACTCGTATGCGTATCGGTCCTTTTGTTTTGATATTTTACCCATATCAGTATTTTAATTCGATTCGATACTTTTCTTTCGATACCTACTCATATCAGTCCTTTTGTTTCGATACTTTACTCATATCAGTATTTTTATTCGATTCGATACCAAGTAAAAGTATTGATACTTTTCTTTCGATACCACGTCCCTATCTACACTATTATGATATCAATTATGTGATGATTAAATTTATCTGCGTCCATCCTATTCAAACATACAGTTTATACACATATACATCTATTAAGTACTCATATTTAATCGAATACCAACCTCTTCAAACCATATGATCGGGAACACGATATCGGGGAACGTGGCTACTTGTTTGATATCCACCACTTGGCTGACAGCCAAATTGATTTGCACTCGTGCTCTAGCACGCATGGCCACTCCCATGTCCTATAATATAATACAATATGTGATAAACAAAACATAAATAGATGTAAGAACCGTTGAACGGAAATATTAAAAAGCCGGACATACTTCATGCCACGGATATTCTTCGTTCTTTGGATCAAATACTCTTGAAGGATGTGTATAATTTGTAAAATTTTAAAGAAGCGATAAATAAATTCTTCAATAAGACGATTCTGAACGAAAGAAGTTTATAATATAAAGAATCGTCGTCATATTCAACACAATCACCAAGAGTACCTGACTCGAAGAGTGAAGAATATCCGTGGTGTGAAGTATGTCTGGCTTTCTTGTCTATACTTTACTTTTTTTATCTAATAAATAAAGGAAAAAAATGTGTACTTCCGCTCGTCGGGGTGTTCTTCGCACGTCGGGTGGGATTCTCTTGACGGGAGTATTGAATTTTAAAGAAACGATAAATCATTTCTTCAATAAAACGATTCTGAACGAAGGAAGTTAATAAATAAATATATATATATACAAAAAAAAATGCAAAATATTCGGACTGCTGGGTTAGAATCGAACCCCGGCACTGTCGCGTGATAGGCGGGTTGGATTACCATTGCGCCACACCACATTAATTGACCTTGTAGGTGAAATAGTAGGTATTTAATATAATGACCGAAAATATTAAATTTTCAAAATAAAATTAAATAATTAGAAAACTATTGTTGCACGTGGATTTTAATTCACACCATCGTATTCAGCGTCGAAAAATACATAAGATGCAATAAAACATTATCAGCCTTCAGTAACCAAGTGCTTATAATCTATAGATATTTGGTAATATCTGTCTGTATTTTCTCCGATTTTTTTTCAATCACACCCTTGTAAAATATTTAATTATTCGTCCTTAAGAAATTTTATTGCACCAAAAAAATAGTTGATTAACGATTTTCGAGATTTTTTCAGGTCAATTAGCAGAGTTAATTAGTGAGATCATAATAAATTTTCACGTCTTAATATCAGAAATCAAAAATTTTATTACATAAAGAGTAATAAAAAATGAGAAATTTCCGAAATATTCAAAATGCTGTACTTAACTCAAAATTGATCAAATTTCTTTAAAATTTTTATGAAATGTTTTCGTAACTATATTTAGTGGTTGATGAAAGTTTCAAGTCTCTAGCTGCATTATTTTAGAAGTTATGTCAAAAAGTAATTTTAAATTTTACGGAAATTCCGGTAGTTGCATATTTTTCCGTCTTTTGTCCTATGTATTTTTCGACGCTAAATTTAATACGATACAAGTCGGTAATTGTGGCTTTTGACTGCCGCCCAAATACATTTCTCAAAGCCATGACGCCATATCAGTTATCACAGATTACACGGATTGCCATGTATATGTTACGCCGAATTCGGCAACACACATACACACAATATTCGAGTACCTACTTAATGTTACAACTCGACTTTACTCGTAAAAATTATATAAAATACACTTCTCACCCAACACTATTAAATAATAGTAGTTATTTGTTAAACATATCTAACCTACTATTTTATATTTATATTATTAACTACTTTCGTTCAGAATCGTTTTATTGGAGAAATGATTTATCGTTTCTTTAAAATTCAATACACCCTTCAAGAGAATCTCACTCGACGTGCGAAGAACACCCCGACGAGTGAAGTACACACTTTTTTATCTTATAATACAATTTCATTGAAATGAAAAATATTATTTAGTTCTAAAACATTTCTCATAACTAAAATTAAATTTTTAGTGATTTCAACATTATTTGGTAAGTATTTCCACCATTTAAAAATGAATTTAAATCATTAGCAATTATGAAAAATATGTGCGTTAAAATATAATAAAACTACTGCACATGTTTGATTAAAATATATATTAAATTTAAATGGCCAGTAAATAATCAATTACTATAATAGATTGCATTTATTACGTTATTTATAAGCTCAAAACTAATTTATAACATAATATTCCGAATAAGCAATAACAGTAATTTAAATTATCAGTAATTGGTTAGAATATAATTATATTCTTAAATATCGTACAGTTATTGTATTATAAGAAGTAAGCACTCACTGGTTGTATGTCGATGTAGAATTCGTGTTTTTCTGTTTCTGGTGGGTCCATTCCGAGGACGGCGTCCCGGAGACGTTTGTCACCCATGTAAAAGTGTGGGAAAGATAATAGCACCGGCGAGTCTATGAAAAGATTGTTGTAACGTTTAGTATCATATAGATTGGTTTAGGATCTAGGGTATTTTCATTGAGATGAAACAATAAATATGTGATCTATCATTCACTTAACCTTTAGGACCTAACCTATTTATTTGGATCTTAATTAATTTGAGGTAAGTTCGCTAATGATGCTAATATTCATATTCATAAGTTAATTTAAAATTAAAATGATCAAGGAAGTCAATAAACTTAATTTTAATGTTAAAGGTCAATATCATTACTAGAGACTGAGATTATATTTTTTGCATGTTTAAACCTAGGTTAGATATACTAAGTGTATGCTAGTGTATGCTTCATAACAAAGATTATAAATGCTAGCGTTTTAAATCGAACTGATTTCATAGATTTTATTTTACATATAAAATCAATGTTTATTTAGAGAGTAGAGACATATTTTTCCGTGTAATATAATATTATCTTGGTAAAAAATCAAATTATTTCATTCATTCATTTCGGAACATTCAAATATTTATGAAAAAATATAATACTGATAAACTATTATTTGATAAGCAAAATTATTAAATAGAATATTACTATATTACGTGGCCATTAGAGAAGGCAACACATTGCTTAAGATTGAAATTACTTTCCACTCGAGACATACATATATCAGAGAGCTGATAAAAATGTATGTTTTATAGAACAGTTCGGGACAATTCACCTATCAGTATTTGAAATATGAAACGAAACGTAGTTGGATTTAGACATTTAATTTTGGATTTTTTTGCCCATTCTTAGTTGTACAGACCACGTTGTACCAGGATATAATTAACAAGGTATGTCAGCAACTTATCACGAAAACTCAATTTACCTAATAACTTTTCATTACCTTGAATAATATTATGACCACCAAGACAAATCCAATGAAAAGAAAACGAATTTTATCGTTTCTTCCAATGACCACCATCAAAACTGCGTAACTGATAAGTTGCTGACATACCTTGTTAATTATATCATGCGTTGTATTCTACCAATTTATTATTTAATAATCTGTTTTCTACACTAAATTTGAATTGTAATCTGGATACATTAAAAGAAAGTAAAGTAAAGAGAAAAGAAGCAAAGTATAGACAAGAAAGCATGACATACTTCGCTTTTCGGGTCAGAAACTCTTGGTTGGTGTGCGGAATTAAAAAAAAAAAAAGCAGTAAATCATTTCATCAATAATACAATTATGAACTAAATAATATAAAATAATATAAAGAACAATAAAAGTCGTAATTTTCAACACACCCACTATGAGTATATGATCCGAATAGCAAAGATACCAGCGGTATAAAGTATGTCCGATTTTCTTGTCTATACTTAATAATTCGGAGATAATTTCTGAATTTTTTTTTGTTAAATTTTGAGTTGTTTTTCCCATATTTTGAGAAAACAATTGAGAATTTGACTTTTGAGAGGTCATTTGAAAAAATGACAGTGTTTTGAGAAAAAAAAGATAAACATCATTGTGAAAATATTAGCTTCTTCGCTTCATCTCGGAATCTAAAATTACTATTTTGATATAAAAATATGATAAAACAAAAATAATGTTTGTTTGATTTTGAAAAAAAATAAATTATGGATTGTGTTATAGAAATTATTTTTATTTCGTTTTTTTTTTTTTTTTTTTTTTTTTTTTTTATAAAGGTAACTACTATTAATAAATTATGTACATTATTAATGCTTTATAATATTTATTTGTACATATTAATTTATATTTGCATTACCTCATCTAGATTTTGAGTGGAGCCAAAGAGTATTTTGTCTTTACAATGACGTTTTTTTATTTTTATTTTAGACTTTGATCGGAATGAAGAATATTGTGTTGATATTAAAAAAGCTGCGTTTTTTTCGTATGAATGTAATTATGAGTTAGAGTACAAATACTGGTCCAAAAGTTTCGATCAGTTACTTTCTAGGATAGAAATGTTATCTAACTGATACTTTTATGCGGTAATTTTGCAAAGTTCTCAATACTTTTTCTAAGCGCATGAAAACTAGCGCAAAAATTACCTAAACATTGACAAAAAAGATTTAATATGTCATAAATCCATTTTAGTTTTTAACATAACTTCAAAAGCAATGGAGTTAAAAATTTTAAACTTTCATCAACTACTAAAATATTAATTCGCATATCTCATAAAATTTTCAACAATATTTAACCAATTTCGAAATAAGTACAGAATTTCGAAAAAATTAAAAATTTCTCATTTTTTGTAAGTTTTTATTTCATAAAATTATAGTATATGGATATTAAGACAAGAAAATTAAATACAAACATATTTATATAATCAATGGTATTGAAAAAATCTCGAAAATCGTAAGTCAATTTATATTTTGTACAAATGTTTAAAGTTAGCATTTTGACATAATTCATTATTGTTACATAAAATTACACGCTACAATAAGTTCAACCCGTATAAAAAATAGTTCAACTGATCTTTTCGAAACTTGGAACATAGATAGAAAGATACATGGTGAATATTTTGGTGAAAGAAATTTTTTTACAGATAAATAATTCAAAATTTTTAAAGGTTTTGATTGAAAGAAAATCAGAATAAGTAGGTATAAATTTACTGAAAATACTAAATTTAATATTGTCATGAAATACATTTTAGCTATTTATTAATAACTTAAAATTAATAAAAATAAAAACTTAAAATTTTCACTAACTACTAAAAATAGTCACACGTATGTTTAATAAAATTTTCAAAAACTATTGACCCGTTTTGAGTCAATAAAAAACTTTGAGAGTATTGTAAATATCTTGTTTTTTGTAAGTTTTTATTTCATAAAATTTTAATGTTTGAATATGAAGACCTGAAAATTGAATACAAACATACTCAAAAGTATTAATTATAGTACTGAAAAAATCTAGAACATCAACTTTTTTTTTAACCGTTTAAAGTTAGTAGTTTGACGGAATTCGTTAGTTTTATATAAAATTACACGCTTGAATGCATAAATAAAATACATAAATAATATTAAAAAATGCACGGAAAAATTTACTATAAGCATTAAATACTATAATAATACTATAATTTATTAAAAATAAAATTTAACATGGAATACTAAGATATTAAATAATAGTATTAAACGATTACTGGATATTTAAAACAAAAATGTGGATTTTATTCCACTGTATAATTGAAAAATAAATGTAATCTAAAATCGACAATTATTATTATTGTATAATATTTGATTATAAACTCCACTTTACTTCATTCCTCTCCACTCCACATATTGAGGAAACAATTTACCGTTTCTTTAAAATTAAACACACCCATCTAGAATATCCCACCCGTAGATCGAAAAACAACCGTAGTACGAATATGTTCAGTTTTCTGATTTTTTTTCTGTTTACACTTTGTTGTATGGAAATATTTCTCTAAAAATGTCGACCAACAACTTTTTTAACTACAATTCGCCTTAGTATTTTAAGGCTGTCATTTTTTGAAATTCTCAATTAGTTGCTCAAAATTTGGGAAATCTACTCAAAATTTGACGAAAACGATTAGGAAACTACCTTGTTTTAATCTAAACTTAATAAAAATTTAAATATAGACTGACAATAACAGTGATAATATGAGATATGTTTTGGGACAAGAAAATTTTGAAAATGTGAAAAAAAATTTTGAAAATTTTTTTAAAACATTTTTTCTCATCAAAATTGTTTTTTTTCTGTTCTCAGTTAACAGAGAGATATAAAACTGGATGAGTACAAAATATTATTTTTATTATATTAATAAATTTTCTAATTTTTAAGTAAAATTTTCTCTGAAGCTCCACTCAGAATCGTTATATTGAAAAAATGATTTATTTTTTCTTTAAAATTTGATACAACCACCAAATCTTGCCCGAGGAGCATAAAATACCTATGGTGTGAAGTATATCCAGATTTTTAGTGCATAAGTTCATAGTCTCGAATTACAACTATTCGTATATAATAATAATGCATAATTTCTATTTACTGTAAAATATTATGAATGTAAATTATAATATAAGTATTAAATTAAGTATAAATAAAGAATTTACTGTCAGGAATCAATATTATTATATTGGGTGATATTGGGAGATGGTATGGTAGATGGGAATGATGGGATATATGATTGTTTGACTCACCGTATTGACACAAGCTCACGTTGAATGTTCCGTGAGGAGCGCACTGGCCAGAAGTTGTCGATTGTACTGATATCGTAGGCATAGCGGTGGAAGAACTGTTATTGCTTGAACTCGAAGGGCAGTAGCACTTGTTATCGGGCACGTGTTCAGGATCGGCGAATGCCTTGTCATCGGGTCCGAACCTGTACGCTTTCACTCCTCCCTTAGCTTCCACTTGCTTTTTAAAACTGTGGACGCCGAAAATTACAATGTTATTATGTGTGTTGAACTTGAACGCTTTTATAGATAGGATGTTGATGACTTTTGAATTTTTAGGTTTTTTTACTTTAATTCTATATAATGTTATTTTAGTTAAAAACTCATTCCATGCTTCCTTGATTCAGAATATATAAATTAAATTTTGTATTTTTAGTTATACATTAATTTTTCTGTTATTTAAAATGTTTCTTTTAAATTTTGAACGAAGTGTTTTTACTATAATGTATATATATTTTTTTTTTCTGTAAACACTTTTTCGTATGAATCTACTTGTTCAAAAGTCTCGATCAGCAAGTTTTTGAAACCGGATTTGCTTTTAATTAGTACTTTAGTGAGGTAATTTTTTGAATTTCACAATTCTTCAATTTTTTTTTGAAAAAACTGCCCTACTCAAAATTTGACAAAAAAGACTCGGTAACCATCATTTTTTAATCCACACTTTATGAAAATTTAAACAAAAATAGACAATAATATGAAAAACATTTTGGTGCAAGAATATTTTGAAAATGTAAAAAAAAAATTTCGAACATTTTTCATTTTTTTTCTCATTTAATTTTTTTCCTTTATATATTAGATTGAAAAAAGTAAAGTAAAGTAAAGGAAAGCAAAGTAAAGTAAAGTAAAGTATAGACAAGAAGTGGAACATATTTCACAACACGGATATTCTTCTCTCTTCGGGTCAGATACTCTTGGTGAGTGAATTGAAAATGACGACTATTATTGTTTTTTATGTTATTAACTTCTTTCGTTCAGAATCGTCTTATTGAAGAAATGATTTATCGATTCTTTAGAATTATACACACCCTTCTAGGGTATCTGACCCGAGGAGCGAAGAATATCCGTGGTGTGAAGAATATCCGGTTTTTTTGCCATTACTTCGCTTTACTTTATTTTACCTTAACTTTACTTTGCTTTACTTTACTTTACTTTACTTTTTTTCATATTATACCATTACAGGCATTTATTTTTTTTTTTTTAGGTTTTAAAGAAAATTTTTTTATTTTTTAAAATAATCGTAATTTTATTATTAGAAGGTGATTAGATTTAATCCTTGCATACAAGAGCTTTTATATACAATCAGTGTTTCTTCAATCTTTTTTTGCTCCCCACCCCTTTTAGATTTTTAAAAATTTCTTACCACATTTAAAAAAAAAAATTGAAGGCATTTTTGTTTGCTTATGTAGAATGTAGATAGGTAAATTAGGGGAATTTTTGTATTTGAAATGATTCGTTTTTTAGTACACAAGTATGTGTTTCTCTGCAATTAAGTTATAAACTCAAAAAAAAATTTAGTAAGAAAAAAATAACATATCTCCTTAGCACCCGCCAGAGTAAAATACCCTCAAGGGGTGGTAGTGAGAACCACTGAATTATGCATATTACGATATACCCTACACGCTAATCGAATATTATATACATATATTTATTAATTTTATCAAATAAACAAATTCAGATATTTTTAATTAATGCTTTACATTTCTCCTATAATTTTACTTGTATTTTCAACTTAATTTAAATGTATATGAACATGTACTACACATTTTTTCAAGTATTCTAATATCAGTTATCTTGGAATTTTTTTAGGTCATTAACATCCTATCTCTTACAATAATAGATAGCGATATGTTTGCGAAAAAACGTTTATAGTAGACAGGAGCCCGTGGCAAGGAAATATTGGCATTGGAGTGGGTTGGGAAGTAATGGCGTCAAGGTGAGGGACGACGATAGGTTATCGAATATCCGGTTCGGTGTACTCACACTAGAGGCAGTTTTCGGCACATGTCTTTGTCGAAAACGTGTAATATGGTATCGTGCTTGATCCTCGGGGGAAACAGAGAGCCATCACTACCGCCTGTCAGTCGATTACATTCTTCAGTGGTCCAATGCGGAAGGTGCGAACGCCCGTTGAACTTGTCTAAGGCGGCGAACAACTGGATATCTGTAGCTCCAGTGAATACGGTCATGTTGTCACGGGAAGTTCCATTTTTCTGTTTAAGCGATATTGAATTCAACGTCAAGAGTGGTACCCGAAAAAAAAAACACAAAATAGAATTTAAATGTGAAAAGCCATATTGATGCTTATCTAACGGCGTTAGATTTTAACGCACGTCATTGATTAAAAGTGATTGCAGTGAATGTTATGAAAAACATAAAAAATAAAGAACAAACACAGATGCGGCAAAAAAAAAGTGCGGAGTGGTTACAAAAAGTACAAAATGAAAACGGTGAATATTTCATGGATGTATGTGGATAAAAAAGAAAAATATAAACCTGACGAATAACAATCTAATGAAAATAACTCCGTCAAGTGTTAATCTTAGATTGACTTTGAGTGTAAATCTTTGATTATTCAAATCCTAGTGTTTAAATCTTAGCATCGTGGGTGTGAGTGTACACGCACGGTGCATAGTTATATTGTGTTACATTTGAGAGTATGTAACACACGCATTGTTAGTAAATTCTGCAGTGGTGTTCATGCGGTGACGATTTCCTCAGACTTTATTTTGATTCTGACCGGACGTCCCATTAGCGACATCCTGGTGCTCTTGGCTTGATGCTGTACCACCTGTTGCCGCTGCTGATCGAAATCTTTCGACCCAAGAATTTTCTGCACGACAGTGGGCCGCACGTTTCCGCCAAGGATCATCATCGTCCCGGCTGATAATATACCATCTAAGAGTCCACTGTCTGTAGACAGTAGCCGATCCAGACGGAGATAGCCCAAGAGTTCCGGTAGCGTTTTCACACCATATCGGTCAACAATGTACTGGAGCTGCGGTACACGACCGTTTATTTATACATATTTCGGTAATTATAATCATTATCATGTTTGGGAAGGGGTGGAGAAGAAATCGGAGAGTCAAACTATAAATTGATTCCGATATAATAAATCAATTTTATGTACCGTACGAATAGATACATTTTATAAATACATACATTACATACAGACAATTAAGATACATTAAGCAATGCGTTTTTATATTCCTCTATGCATTCAGATTTTTTTCTGAGTATTAGATGCATAATAAATATTAGTATACGTTCCATAAATAGTATGATTATAATAACTTTTAATATTATGATAACACTTTTTCGTATGAAAATACTTGCCCGAAAATTTCGACCAACGACTTCTTGAAATCGTATGCCTCTACATGATACTTTAGAGAGATCATTATTCAAAATTCTTAATTGTTATCTCAAAATTCGGAAAAAACTACCCAACATTTGAAGAAAAAGACTCGAAAACTAAATTTTTTTAATATAGACACAATGAAAATTAAAATATAGATAGATAATAATATGTGAAATATTTAAGTGTAAGAAAATTTTGAAAACGGGGGAAAAAATGCTAGAAATGTTTTTCAAACCATTTTTTCTTTTACTTTATTTATTGGATAAAAAAAAGTAAAATAGAGTAAAGTATAGTAAAGCAAAGATAGGTAAAGTATAGACAAGAAATCCGGACATACTTCACACCACAGGTATTCTTCACTCCTCGGTCAGAGGTGTGACTCTTGGTGGTTGTATTGAAAATTACGACTATTATTGCTCTTTCTATTAATAACTTCCTTCATTCAGGATCGTATAACAGAAAAAATATTTTATTGTTTTTTTTTTCATTACCAAGAGTATCTGGCACGAGGAGCAAAAAATATCCGTGGTGTAAAATATATCCAATTTTCTTAAATTTTCTATACCTTACTTACCTGGGATTTAATTTACATTACATTACTTTACTTTACTTTTAGATTTTGAGCTAAGCGAAGAAGCTCATGTTTTTAAAATGATGTTTATTTATTTCTTTTTTCTTTTTTTTTTCTGTGGACACTTTTTCATATAGAAATACTTCTCCAAAAATATTGATCAGTATCTTTATAGAACTCAAATTATACCTAGATGGTACTTTAAAGAGGTTTCCAATTTCTCAATACTTTTTTCAAAAACCATCGAAAATATATCGAAAATTTGACAAAAAACGGCAAAATATGTAATTACTGGGATTTCCGTAAAATTGAAAATTGTGTTTTAACATAACTTCTAAAATAATACAACTAGAGACTTGAAACTTTCCCCAACTACTAAAAAGGGTCACGAGAATATTTCATAGAAATTTCTAAAAGATTTGATCAATTTCAAATTTAGTACAGCATTTTGAAAATTTTGGAAATTTTTCATTTTTGATATTAAGATTTGAAAATTTAAAATGATCTTACTCATATATATATATATATATATATATATGTCTAATTGACCTGAAAAAATCTCAAAAATAATAGGTCAACTTTTTTCTCTGTACCCGTTTGAAGTTAAAATTTCAACGAAATAGTTTTAACCAAATTACACACTTAAATGTACATAAAAGAAAATTGGTTTGACTGATTGATTTGAAACTTAGTGCTTAAATAAAAAATTTTATTATGAATATTTTTGAGTAATAAAATTTTGAGGGAACAAAAAATTAAACATTTTATGAGGATTTAATTGAAAAAAAAATCAAAAAATCGGAGAAAGTACGGACAAATTATTATAATATTTCTAATTAACATCCAAAAGGTTGGTAGGTAATGTTTTTCCATTTATTTTTCGATGCTAAATACGGTGGTGTAAATTACGGTGCATACTACGAGTACTTGAGTCCCAAATTTTATTTCATAAGTATGTTGCGTCTCGGCCAAAAAGGTCAAGAACAGGTCATAGCTTACTTGCATCCCGGTATACCTTTTTTTATAGCTTAGTTGCGTTCCTAAAATCGATAACTATATTATCGATAGTTTGCTCGCTGGCCACTATCGTAGTGGCGTATATTGCTTAACATATTTTAAATATATTTAATACGTATTTCCTATTCAATATTGGAACGTTAGATGGGCATGAAGCACGGCAGCTATATAAGATACTGGCAATGTTTATAAAATATTTAATTATAACGCACATGGATAACGACGTGATATTAACACAAACGTTAAATCATAGGTCTATTAGCTATATTATAATATTATATATATATATATATATATTTATTATATTAGTAAATAAAGGAGTAAGAATTATCTACTTATACTTAATAATTAACAGATATAAGTATATAGTTAATTAAACAAGTAGGTATACGATAAAAAAAATATACTTATTAAGTCAAAACAGTCAATATTTTTTTTTATTTAGTTATTCTTATTTTTATGTTACAATTAATAAATAAATCAAGTATAAAATTAAAAAGAAAGAAATTGTATATGTTATATATTTTATCATTTTATAATATGAGTATAGAAGTATTGTAAAATGGAAGTAGGTATAGGTAACATAAAATATAACAAAATTGTGTACTTCGCTCTTCGGGGTGTTAGGTTAGGTTATATATTAGTATTGAATTTTAAAGAAACGATAAATCATTTCTTCAATAAAACGATTTTGAACGAAGGAAGTTAATATTATAAGAAAAAAAAAATGCAAAAAATTGGAGTGCCGTGCTGGGATCTAACCGGTACTGTCATGTGCTTGGCCGGTTCTATTTCCATTAGGTCATTACACATAACTTGACCATGTAGGTGAAATAGTAGGTATGTTGTATAATAACCGAAAATATTGAATTTTCAAAATAGAATAAAATGGTTAGAAAACTATTGTTGCACGTGGATTTTAATTCATACCATCTTATTCAGCGTCGTCGAAATATACATAAGATGCAATAAAACATTACCTATCAACCTCTCAACCTTTTGTGTGTTAATAAGAAATATGTAATAAAATAGGTAATTTACTCGTACTTTCTCCGATTTTTTTTCAATCAAACCCTTGTAAAATGTTTAATTCTTTGTCCGTAAGTAATTTTAGTGCATCAAAATATTTGCAATAAAATTCCCTATCTAAGCACAAAATTTTAAAATAATCGGTCAATTTTCTTATATGTATGTTAAAGTGCGAAATTTTAGGTAAAACTAACGAATTTCGTCAAAATTCTAACTTCAAACGGGTATAAAAAAAAAAGTTGACTAACAATTTTTGAGATTATTTCAGATCAATTAGACATGTATGTCAGTGAGATCATATCAAATTTTTGAGTCTTAATCTCAAAAATCAAAAATTTTATTATATAATAACTAACAAAAAATGATAAATTTCCGCAATTTTCAAAATGCTGTAGTTAACTCAAAATTGATCGAATCTTTTTGAAACTTTAATGAAATGTTCTCGTATTGTATCTATTTTTAGTAGTTGGTGAAAATTTCAAGTCCCTAGTAGCATTATTTTAGATGTTATGTCAAAAAGTAATTTTCAATTTTACGGAAATTTCAGTAATTGCGTATTTTGCCGTTTTTTGTCAATTTTTCGACAGTTTTTCCCCGTTTTTGGAAAAAGTATTGAGAAATTGGAAAAATGACTTATCTAGAGTACCACCTGGGTGTGATTTCGGTTCTATCGAGATACTGATTGAAACTTTCTGACAAGTATTTCTATACGAAAAAGAGTTTACAGAAAAAAAAAAAATAAATAAATAAACATTATTGTAAAATCATAAGCTTCTTCACTACGTTCAGAATCTAAAAATTCTGTCCATGTTATCGAGTATTTGGTCTGATTCTACTTAATTTCTTCGTAAATCCCACGGATAATTTCTATCATATCAAATCTAACAAGTGTCGTATTTATATACGACACTTGTTAGATTATATATATTATTATATATGCACCCGTCAGGTCATAACTTATAAATCTCTCCAAAGTCCATTTAATGTAGTAACTGATGACATAGGATTGTCTGTCGACAGTCTGCTGTATTCTGTGGTAATATCGCAGTTTACATCGATAAATTTCAAATCTAAATCGATTTTACCCGGGTAAATATGATAACATCGATTATAATGCTGTAGCCGATTTGCGTTCCGCTAACTGGACGCAAGTAGGCTATCGAATTTACTATCTGCTTAGTCTACCTTTTTTTGGGACACAAGTAGTATGTAGCCGTAAATTAAAATCCACATGCTTCAATAGTTTTCAAATTATTTTATTCTATTTTGAAAATTCAATATTTTCGGTTATTGTACTAAATACCTACTATTGAAAATCCAACGTTCAATGAAGTTAGTGTAACGTAATGAGACGAAAATACTCTTTTTACGCGTCGGTGCCGGGTTCGAGTCAAACCTGGTAAACCGAATATTTTGCATTTTTTTAACCGTGACTGACAACATGTGAAATGATAAACATTAGTAAAAAATTTGTTACAGTGCATAAATGTTGATTTACGATAATTAGAACTGCTAAATTTTATTTTATTTTATTATGATGCTGATATTTTATTGTAAATTGAAATTATTTATGGAGTATTCATTATGTATGTGAATATATGAAATTTAAATTTCGTTTTTCGTAAATTTTGTATGTAACAAAATAATTTATAGTTCAATATTTAAGCTGAATTCTTCAAAACTGATAATTATTACTGTGTATTAGTTGTAGCTTCATTCAGAATCGTTTTATTGAAGAAATGATTTATCGTTTCTTTAAAATTCAATACATTCGTTAAAATTATCTCACCCGACGTGCAAAGGACATCCCGATGAGCAAAGTACACACATTTTTATGTTTCTAATGAATATGCCGTGAGTTAATCATATTAATAGTCGTTATATAAATGTATTCAACTCGATTTATATGTTAATAAATTAATTAGGTAATAGTTATAACATTTTGTACTATACATAATACATATATTTATAATACGAACATATAGGTACTTGTTCCTACATAAATATGAGATTGCCAATTGGTGGAATTCTCATAAAAAACTGTCTAAATTACTCCGAAAGAAAACTTTTAATGCATCTTAAATTAGGAATGGTACAAAACTGTAATAGAGTACAGTCTACTTGAATAAATAGGTACCTTATTTTAGACATAAGATCGAAATAAATCCATAGAATTACTCGTATAGGGTATGTCATTAAAAATTTAATATACCTGAAGGGGTATAATATTACACATAAAAATTGACTATAATATTACATGTTTTCATATTGAGTGAGTCTAGATAATTTAAAATTTTCACCTAGAAATCATATGATATTTTGTCAAATCTACTAGGTAGTGTAAACAATAGTAACCATTTAATAACTTGAATAATTGTGTTTAGAATAACTAGAGTAATAGTTAAATAGAATAAAACAGTACGGAAACGTAGTAAATGTATATCGTTAAATTCAACGGACTGCCATAATCTGAGTTATTATATTCTACTGCATGTCAAAAATAATCAAAAATAACTAACCCCGTACAATAAGCCGAACTCTTCGTATGGTAGTTTTTGCTCCTTAGGTACTACATCCTTGGCTAGTTTTAACAGCGGATCTTCGTAACCCCACAGCAACTGACCGACGCTCACCTCGACGAACGGTTTCACCTTCAAGATGTCCATGATGCTAGCCATGGCTAGTCGCAAGAATCGGGCGGCATGTTTGCTCTGTGATGTGGCTGACTGCAATAATATCGCGGCATGAAGTTAAAGTGCTCATTATGTATACAAAACAAAAGATAACAATCACTGACGGTTCGGAGTCATGACGCATTTGGCAGCATAATAGCCCTATTCTAAAATGTTTTGTCTCGGTCGTAAAAATTAATTCACGGTCGTTTAGCCTCTGACAAATATTATTATCATCGATGTAATTAGGATAAAGATTTTGGGAGGACTATTATGTTTAATAGTTTAATTCAACCCCCCTAAGGATATTAACCTTATATAATTTTCAAAAAATGTGAGAGACTTTAAGTGGTTTTAGGTGGCAAAGCACCTTTTCCCCCAAGTCCCTCTTAATTGCGCCTATGATTATACTAGGACATTTGATTTTCGGGATTTGTAGACTATCATGTTATTGGTTTTCGGCGTATATTGATTATATTAATTTATTATAAATATATTCACAATATATATATTTATATTATGACTATGGTCATTAAGTAATAAGTATAGTCATCCGTAAAATTTAAGTAATAAGAAAATAATCTAAATGTATATATTTATCACTTTGATAGAAATTTTATACATGAAAGTTATTATTAAAGCATTAAATACTACGTTGCACATTTAGAATTGAAGTTGACCCAGTGGTTAAAGTAGGAAAAACTAGGAAGGGGACTATAGTTTCTAAAAATGAGCAGTGTTCCCGAGCCACACCAAAAGTCTCCGCTCAATGGCTAAAATGTATATTGATCATAATAAACAAATATACCTACTTGGACTATAGTCCCCTATTAATCTTCCTTCACCCTATGCCTATGTTAATTTGGACTAAATAAATTAACAATAGTCTTTTTAATTTTTGTAAAGTCATACTTAAAAAGAACAGCCATATTTTTAATAACTATAAGTCTATAAAACAAACATAACACTGAAATAAAATAAAAAAGTATAATAAAGAAAGCCGGACATAATTTGCACCACGAATATTCATCGATCTTCGGATCACATACTCTTGGTAGATGTAAAGAATTTTAAAGAAACGATAAATCAGCTCTTCAATAAGACGATTCTAAACGAAGGAAGTTAATAATATAAAAAATAATAACTGTCGTAATTTTTAACACACCCACCAAGAGTATCTGATCTGAATAGTGAAGAATATCCGTGGTACGAAGTATGTGTGGTTTTCTTGTCTATACTTTACTTTACTTTACTTTTTTCATCTAATAAATAAAGAAAAGGAAAAAAAATAATGGGAAAAAAAGTATTAGAAAAATTTCCGACATTTTTTTTTGCATTTTCAAAATTTTCCTGTGCCAAAATTTTTCTGATATTATTGTTTATCTTTAAAGTTTCATAAAGTTTGGATCAAAAAAATAAAGGTTTCCGAGTCTTTTTGTCAAATTTTGGTTAGTTTTTTCCAAAAAAAAAAAAGCAGAATTAAGAAATTCAAAAAATGACTTCTCAAAAGTTCCAACTAGATACAAATCCGGTTTCAAAAAGTTGATGATCGAGACTTTTGGACCAGTAAATTCATAAGAAAAAGTGTTCACAGAAAAATAAATAAACATCATTGTAAAAACACTAGCTTTTTCACTTCGTTCAGAATTTAAAACAATTATTTAACATTAATTCGAATATTTTAGTATACTCTAGAAAATATTATTCACCAACTTATAAAGTATATATAAAATATAAATAAAATTCAAAACCATAACGGTAAAAACGAAAATCTGCTTTTTAATTATTATCACGAATATCCGTCTGAGGTTATTTTTTATAAGTATCACAGTCTACAGCAGATATCGGTATCACGGAATATAATAGTCAGTAAGTAGTATAATTATTTATTATACTCCGTGCCCTGGTATATTGTGCATATTAGTTATTAATGTATAAGTTCATCACTATGGTTAAAGATATTTTAGCTATAGTTTATTAAATACTCCAAGATGTCACGAACGACCGTGCTCCAAGTATTTATATCACCACGGTCGTATCATAAAATTCTTATCATTTATTATTTCATAATAATTTAAGTTCTTCTTCTTCTTCAGTTATTTCTTTTTTTAATAATTTTTAAATTTTGACAATTTAAATGAATTTATTTTATCAACGTTTTCCACTCTTCAGTGCTCAAAATTAATTCCTTCTGGAATTTTGAGATTTGACGCTTGATTGTACTCCAAAGAAAAAAGGGGTCTCTGTCCCCCCCTGTCCTCCTCACTTTAACCACTGAGTTGACCCCACATACTAACTGCGCATCAGAGCTTGATGATATTAGTGTATTTTGAAAAAAAAAATGTATTTTTAACTTTTGTTTATAGTACGAGGTAGTTAATAGTACAAAGGTTAATGATACAAGTAATATAATATAAGTTAGTAGTTAATAGTACAAAAATATCGTGAAATATTAAGCGTTATTATTTACAGAGATGTAGCTAAAAGATGGTTATTAGGTCACAACTCTTCCTATGAGATTTTGAATACCTTTAAAAGAATTGTAGTATAGAACATTCTTAAGATTGAAAAAACTTTGACTTGATTATAATATTTATCTAATTTTTGACCAAAATCTATCCGATCAAATTCAATTTG
The DNA here is from genome assembly GCA_025469315.1 of Stegophylla sp. TES_Ste_2020. Classification (NCBI taxonomy): domain Eukaryota; kingdom Metazoa; phylum Arthropoda; class Insecta; order Hemiptera; family Aphididae; genus Stegophylla; species Stegophylla sp. TES_Ste_2020. The sequence goes on from JAIPRM010001373.1 coordinate 38,399, forward strand.
TTATCATTTAATTTGTTAGTAAAAATCATGATAATATACTAATGACTCTGCTCATATTTTATGTCATATTAATTAATATTTGGATTTATATAAACTATGACTTTTTAGATTCTGAATAAAGTGAAGAAGCTAGTGTTTTTACAATGATGTTTATTTTTTATTTATTTATTTATTTTTTTTTATTTTATTTTTTTCTGTGTACAACTTTTCGTATAGAAATACTTGTCCAAAAGTTTCGATCAATAACTTTTTGAAACCGGATTTGCCTCTAGATTGTACTTTAGAGAGGTCATTTTTTGAAT
>JAIPRM010001374.1:11582-38698 GCA_025469315.1 Stegophylla sp. TES_Ste_2020
TTTTTTTTTTTTTATTTTTTTTTTTTTATTTTATTTTTTTTTTTTTTTTTTTTTTTTTTTTTTTTTTTATATATATATATATATATATATATATATATATATATATATATATATATATATATATATTTATTCTTGGATAGAAATTTGTTATATAATGTCTAAATTCACATCAAAATTCCATTTTGCATATATTTGTATATTTTCCAATTTTTAGCTTATAAGTGCATAATTTAGCTTTATTTCTGATTTTATGTTTTTCGATACAAAATAGCGATATAAAAATATAAATTATTTATATATCTGTAATCTGTATTTCAAACAAGTCGCTTGTTTATTGTCAAGAATTCTATTTTTCTATATGGAGATATACATTAGAAATTCAATAGAGTTAGCCTATTATAACAATTATATTTATCTTTAAACATTATGCTATTAAAATTTACCAGTTATAGCTATGATTCAAATTATTTGATTATTTAGATTTTAAATTTTAATATAGTTCAGTGAGTTGCTATTTCATAGTGTACCTACATCGATTAAGTTGTATAGTGTGTGTGTTATAGTTGTTGGATTTTAATTGCCAAAAATAAAACCTGAAGTGAAAAAAAAACTTTTAATTAGGTAATTTGAATGCATATTTTTCAGTTTAGTTTGCATATTTAGCTATTTTTTAATATGTATTAAGTCATTTATTATTGCATAAATATCCTAACCCTATAATTATTACCATTTTTCCATTGTCCAATAATGACTATAGATAAAACCTGTTTAGATAATTTAGACACTGTAAAATTAAAAAATAAAATATAGACAAGAAAGCCAGACATACTTCACACCACGGATATTCTTCGTTCCTAGGTTAGAGACCTTTGTGGGTGTGTAGAATTTTGAAGAAATGATAAATTTACTTTTTTTCATCTAACAAATGGAGAGAAAAAAATTAAATATGAAAAAAAGTGTTAGAAAAATATCCACATTTTTATTTTTTTTTTTTTTGCATTTTTAAAATTTTCATAAAGTTTGGATCAAAAAATTATAGTTTCTGAGTAATTTTTTGTCAAATTTTGAGTAGTTTTTTCAAAAAAAAATCTCCTCTCTAAAATACCAACTAGATGCAAATCCGGTTTCAAAAAGTTGCTGATCAAGACTTGGACTAGTAGATCTATATGAAAAAGTTTTCACAAAAAGTGCTCCCCCCTTTGGATACACCACTATGTATCTATATAATTTATTTAATTCTAAAATATGTAGAAAAAAAATTCCAGGAAATTTGAAGAGTCAGGCAATTTCATTATTAAAGGGTGGCAACCCTAAAAAATTATTGATTGATTTGTTTATTTGTTTTGGTTATTACGGAAAAATGAAAATAAATAGATATTCATATTATATATGTTCAGAGAAACAAATGTTTATAAAACATTCTCAACCATAGTCTTCCTAACAGTTTTCAACTAAATGCATGCATATTTTCTAGGATTCGCTTTACATATCTGTAATATAAAGTTTTTAATTTTACAGTAAACACAAGAATAACACAAGACACAAGTAAGACAGATAATGTCAAAAATCAAAAACCTACACAAATCATGAGGTATCTAACTAAATTATATATTAATTCTTTATCTAACCTGTTCCACCTTTTCTTTATTTCAAGATTTTGTACAGAAATATATTACTTCTTTTACTTCTTTCTATTGAATTTCTAGTCGCTGATATTTTACACGTGTAAAATGAAAAATATTTGCTTTATTTATTTATATTAGTATAAAATTATAAGTAAACAATATACAAATTTTATTCATACAATTCCATGAATAAAATGTGTTCCAACGCTTTTACTAATAAAATATGCATTAGTTCAACACTAGAAATTTGTGAATTTTTTGGAAGACTATTATAATCTATTGTATGTTATTTATGTGTTTATACCAGACTGTTTTCTACAGTAAATTCTTGAAAATATATAATTTTTTTAGTCTTGTCTTAATGCTAATAATTATTTTAACTACCAAGTGCAAACAAAGATTTGAAGTTATTATGATAATTCCTATGAGTAAAATATTGATTAAACTACTGATTAAAATATTCTAATTATAACTTATAGAAATAATTATGCTTGTCTATCATATTTCAGATAAGCGAAAAATATATTGATATAATTTCTATGTATTAAATTAATTAAAATGTCTGTTTTATAACCAACCTAGAAATATATGTTGAATAGAAGAAAGCTTGCTTATTGGGAATACTATTATGTAAATATTGTTATAAACTAATGATATATATTTATGTTATATAATGTATAAAATTAAGTGGATAAATAATTTTCATTGGTGTAATGTTTTTGTATTATTAATGCTTGAATTAACTATAATAGTTGATAAATTTTTTTCAGTGATATGATATTGATTTATGAATTGTTATTAATGATTAAAATGTTATTAATTGTTATCTATGAAATTATTATGTATAAAAATGGATAACTTTGAATGACAGTTGTGTTCATTATAAAGTTTTAAGGTTTGGCTGGTACTCTAAAAATTAATATAGGGAGAAGGTTAAAATACAACTCTAAGTAGAACCATCCAGTCAATGCCGGATCTAAGGAGGAGAGGGCAATCTGGGGTGCATGTCCTGGGCACTAATCATGAAGGGGCACAAATTTCAAATAATTTCAAATAAAAAATTAATTAACATACTGAGTAAAAATGTACACATTAATGTTCTACATATATTTTTTATTGTGATTATATTTTCTTCAAAATAAATTCAATGCTATTTGTCAAATTATTACACAAGTATTTACAAATACCTAATAATAAAGAGGAAAATATGATGTTCATTGAATAATAATCGTCATTTGTCACATTATATTATCAATATTATTGTCTTAACTCTCGCTAAAAATAACAGAAAATACGACAACAATAATTAAGAGGACGCTACATCGTCCACAAATTGTTTGTAAATAAACGTTTCACTCTGGCTGTTGTCCAAGTAAAACAACAAAATTTTAAATTTTCATAGTGCAGCATAACCTTTTTTTTGAATGGAAAGTTATTATTTGAACTAAAATTCAGCAATTCAGTTAAAAAACACACAGGAAATACCTTGCGCAATAGGTATTATTCAATCCTCGACCCTCAGATGCCTGTGTTATGAATGATCTCACTAGTACCACTTAGAAATAAATCTGGTTTTAAAAAGTTACTGGTTGATATTTTTGGACAACACTTCTATACAAAAATGTTTACACATAAAAAAGTATTAAAAAAATATTCTGGAATTTTTTTTTACATTTTGAAATTTTTCTTGCACCAAAATATGTTTTATATTATTATATATCTACTTTGAAATTTTCATACAATTTGGATTAAAAAAAGATAGTTTCATAATATTTTTAGACAACTTTTAGGTAAAAAATATGAAGAATGTTATATTTTACATATTTTATTTGAAAAAAGGTTACAATCTATATTCACCCCAACATTTTTAGTCAAGATTTAGTTTCTGAGCGAAGCAAAAATGTGTTTTTACAATGATGTTTATTTTTTATTTCTTTCTCCTTCTGTGGACACTTTTAAATAGAAATACTTGTCCAAAGATTTGATCAGTAACTATAGATCCGAAATTGTGCATGCATAGCACCTTAAAGAGGTCATTTCTTCAAATTTCTCGATACTTTTTCCAAAAATTAATAAAATCTGTTGAAAAATTGACAAAAAAACTGTAAAATATGCTATTAACAGAATTTTCATATATAAATATGAAGTCTGATCAAAAAGTTCTGGGACCATGAATATTCCTCTGCTCCTCAGATGGAATATGTTTGTATCTTAAATTTTAAAGAAATGATAAATCATTTTTTCTCCAAGAATTTTGAGTGGAGCTTCAGTTTATAAATGAAAATTTTACTCAATAACTATAAAGTTTATTAATATTGAGAAAAAAATTATTTTGTACTGTCAGTTTTATATCCGACAATTAACTGAAAACAGGAAAAAGTAAGTGATAAAAAAAATTTCCAAAATTTTCTTACACAAAAACATTTTCTATATTATTGTCTATCTATATTTAAGTTTACTAAAGTCTGGATTAAAAAAAAGGTAGTTTTTAAGGCGTTATTGTCAAACTTAGAGAAAGCTATTGAGTATTTCGAAAAATTACCTGTAAAAAGTATCATTTAGATGCAAATTGCTGATTGAATCTTTTGGACAAATATTTCCATATGAAAAAGTGTAAAAATAAATAAAAAAACACTATTTTATTTGTTCCATTCAGAATCTAAAAGGATCAACTTAACTTAAAAAATTTCATTTTTGGAAATATACTCAATGGGTTAGTAGTTCTCAATATTCACTTCTACATTTCAAGTTTCTACAGATGACATGAATAATTAATTAATAAAAAGAGGCATTTAGATTTTACACCATGAAATAATTATTTAACATTTAATATTTTTGTAAATTATTAATTTATATTAATTGTGAATTAAGATTCTGAATGGAGCGAAGAAATTAATGCTTTTACTATAATAATTTTTTTTTAAAGTGTACATGTTTTTGTTAAGAAAAAATTTCTATTATACTTTTTCGAAAAACGATTAAATTCAATCATTAAATTGCGTAATATGAACATAATATTGTGTTAAAAATAAGATTTTCGTAATAAAATTTTTAGTTTGTTGTTAATTTTGTGGTGTATTATGCAATTTATAGGTGGAGCCCTCTCACTAAAGCATATTATAAATCAAATGTATTTTTGGACTATTTGTTGTAAAAATAGATGATTAAAACATTTGTTTTGAGTTAATTAAGTTAATTTAATGTTAATTATAATTTGAATAGTTTGTAAACCACAGATAAAATTATGTGTAAAGTTTATTTAATTACCATTTTTAGTATTAAATACTTACATTTTAGTTTATACCTTGCTAATTATTTTATTTATTAAATAATGTATGTTTAATTCATATCATAAATAAAATATTTATTTTTGTTTTAGGCAACGAAATTGGTTATAATATGTCAAAGAAGCTTTAGATGGTAAAAGACATCCTTAATGTTTGTAATGTATATTACTATTTTTCATTGCTTTTATTTTTATTTGTGTGAACATTTATCATATATATCATATTATTCTATCATTATTTGTAACCTATTTTTTATTGATTATGAGATCCATTTTATAACTACAATAATATTTTTTTCATTCATTTTTTTTTATGTTTTGTATTGTATTTATTGTGTAGGTCATCATAATATAAATTTTAAATGTTATTTAAATCTAAATACATCTAGCTCTCATAATTGTATTAAAAGACTATTACCTGTGTTACTATATTAGAATTTAAAGTTAGCTTATTTTTTACAAATACAATTTATATTTTTTATGTTTTTTATCGACTTCATTTGTATATATTAATCTAATTTACATAAGTTGTTGCTATATCAATATTATGACATAATATGCGAGCTTACTTCTTATTTACACTTCAAATAAAACCTATGAATATTGTACTTAAGTCTTATTTTGTGTTTTGCCTAATATTAACCAATAGACTAAGATATCAGGTATAATGTGACGACATTATATTATGTTGCCTTAACCTGTATGCCACAAAAACAGTGTTAAAAACTGTTGAAATAATAGGTTAGTATTTAATATAATAACCAAAATATTGAATTTTTAAAATCGCATTATTATAAAACTATTGATTCACAGATTTTAGTTCATACCATCGTACTTGGCTTCAAAAAATATATAAGAAGGCGAAAAAACATTATCAACTTTCTTGAGGGTTTGTGAATTAGAAATATATTAAATATTTGTCCGTACTTTCTCAGATTTTTCCATTCAAACCCTTGTAAAATGTTTAATTTGTCTGTAAAAAAAATTATTGCACCAAAATACTCGCAATGAATGCTGCATATATACCATGTTTCATAAAGATCAATTGAACCACTTTTCTTTTATGGACGTTGAAGTGTATAATTTTGGGTATTTTGGGTAACGAATTTCGTCAAAATCCTAACTTCAAATATATAACATACTTTTGAAATTTAGATTTCTTTTTGGTAAAAAAACTTTGACAATAATTGCACACCACTTTTTTTGAATACAACAACCCGCGACAGTCAGGGTGTGATTTCGGATTTATAGAACATAGTTATTGATCGAAACTTTTGGACAAGTATTTTCTATACGAAAGTGTTCACAGAAGGAGAAAAAAAATGAAAAACAAAAGTAAGTAAAATCATAAGCTTCTTCGCTCTGTTCAGAATCTAAAAAATCTTTGAATTATTGCCTACATAAAGTTGGATTCGATCATTATTTTATCAATTAATAATATACTCCTTTTATAATTTAATCTATCTACTGATTTATTATGAATTGATCATTCAATATTTTTTTATGAAATGCAATATAATAATATGTTAATACAACTAGATAGCGTTAGATATTAAAAAGAAGAGAAAACTTTTCTTGTATACCTTATCACCAACTGTCCTTTATATCAGCACAGAATAGATATCGGGGCCATGGCTGTGGTATCTACAGCCTGCTGTGGTGGTGATCAAGGGCAGGGACTATGATATATCATAGTATATATATATATATATATATATATATAGACTATATCATAGTCTATAGGGGACTAAGGGGATTTTATCAGTTATCTTCACAAGTCGCACATATTCTGGCACTGCATAGTGCATAATGTATTGCACCAATTTTGTATATATTGCTAAAATGCCGACTTACGTTTATTTTATTTGAATTACTCGAATAATATTATGTTTTTACTAGTCTAAATCTACATTAATAAAATTTCAAATTTATGTTCACAACAATATCTTGTTTAATTGGATTAATTTATTTTCGTTTTTAATTAAATAAAATTTAAATAATTTAAAGTCAAAATGAATATTTTAAATTATGGTCTATGGAATAAAGTAAATTCATCAATATTTTCTTCGGCGAAACGATCTTATACATTGTGTTGCAAGGTTTCGGTAATTCACAACAAACAGACATTTTTGTCCACTAGCCAATGTTCTATACAATTGTTGCCTGGTCGCCGTTTCATGAAGAAGATGGATTCGGAACCTACGTATGATTCTTTCAATAAAAAAGCTGCTAAAGACAGAGTTTCACCAACAGAATACGAACTGATTTACAATGGCACTGGCGAGAAATATGTGCGGTACTTGAGCGGAATAATTGTCGCTGCCGCAGTATTTCTGCCAACGTTTTTCATCGGCACCTATGTCAATATTTGGTATTCACACGGACAAATTGATTTTAAAACGTTTTTAGAAATAATGCTTTTACCACACACAACTTTAGAATTTATAGTTATGATACCCACTCTAATTTTATTGAAAATTGCATCGTATAGTTTTGTTTCAAAGTACGTGTTGAGAATTTACAAACATCATACTAAATCACAATATATAGGTGTGTATATAAATCCAATTTTGCCATGGAATAATATTAGCTGCAAGTTTAATAAAGCAGTTAAATTACCTGATGGTAAAATATTTTTTGTTCCTTGGCACAAAGAGTATCATAGAATAGCTGGACACAAATCAGTTGTTTTAAAAGATAGGTTTCGAAGGCCTATAGATTATGATAGAATGGTCGGTATAGAAAAGACCATGGATCAATAATTGTTTATGAGATGGTTTGTAATGAATATTAATATTTTCAAGTTTTGATTATACATATTACTGTTTAAAAATATTCAAGTTTGTTTTTTTTTTTAACTTTAACTTTTACCTGTAACTTTCTAATAAATCACTATTTTGAAAATGCAATATATATTTGGTTTTGTTAAAAGGGTTCTACTTGTAGATTGACCAATAATGTTATCCAGTGGCATAGTGTAGATGTATGTTTATTGTTTAGTATGCACAGCATACACTTCAACCAGCAATGTTCATATTTTTATCTTTTGTTAATTTTAAATAATTATAATTTATATTGTATGGTACCATGTTATCAAAATTTAAAACAATTTTATATTTAAGTAAACAAATGGTTTTTTTTGGAAAATTATTATATTATAGGTATCTATGGTCATAAAACTATTGATAACTTCAGCTAAAAATAGTCATTTATGAACAAGTGTATTGTGCCTATGGGTATACTTATCTATAGGTAGTATGCATGTTGGCATTTACATACATGCATATAGGGCAGTGGTGGCGAACCTACAAAGTTGGTTAGGTTAGTTGGCATGTAAGATAAATTTCAGTGGTATGCAGGAAAAATTTTAATAACCTTTTTTTTGTTTTGTATCTGAGTAGAGCATAAAAGCTTTTATTATGATTTTATAATAAAGTTTATTTTTTTTCTCTTCTGTTGAACACTTTTTTGTGCAAATATGCTTGTTCAAATGTTTCAACCAGCAAATTTTTAAAACAGAATTTAGTTCTAGATGGAAATTTAGAGAAGTTGTTTTTTGAAATAGTTGACACAGCATAAAATATTATTTCACATAATTTTATTCGGTTAGATTGTTTATTTGGTTAGATATTATAGAAAATTTGATAGCAACCAATTAATTTGTTGAATATTATAATTATGGTAACCATGACAACACAATAGTCAATAAATGTTTATTTTTTACGTTTGTAACCACTTTAATGATGGCTCCACTCAGAATTGTTTTAATGTGTCTTTAAAATTCAATACAATCACTAAGAGCATCCTGAATGGTTTTAGTATTCTTGATTGCAAAATTTTGGTACTTCATCTAAAAAAGGTTCACCACCCCTGATATAGGGATATTATATAATATTAATACATTGAAGTTTATTATTATTTCTTATCGCTCAAATTGAATAATCATAGGTTTGTTGTATATCCTATGTATGCGGTTTCAGTACTGCATTTGCTCAAGCTTAACCTATCATTATTCTGTGGTTAAGTAACCTAACCTAACCAACTGTGGTGCTATATGCCCATTACCGCACAATACAGTTTATGTAATATTATTATTCATACATTTTTTGAATACAATATTAATCTAGTATGGTTAATTTTGATTATTTATGTGAAAAAATATTGTGGGTGGCATAGCCCCCCCCTGATTTTGTGTGCTGAACATTGTCAATGCATACACTACATCAAAACTCATGCCACACCACTGATGTTATTATTTATTTTTGTAAACATGTCATTTAAAGGTGTAAATAGTGTCGGATTAATTCAATAACATTCATATAACTTATAGTTAAAATGTTATTCCTGTGAGCATTGCGCTCATATGTGTACCAACAATTAAATTATTCAAAAATATTTAAAATAAATGTGCATCAAGTTATCTGAAATGTACTAAATACTATAATAAAATATACTCACTTGTTATCACTTTATGGTATTTGAACAATCTAAAAATATTTAAATTAAAATCCATTTCTTAGTCATAAATGACCATTCTGTGATATTTACATGTTGCTACTACAGTATACACTTATATAATTATAAAATTAACATAAATGATTAATACATGAAATATTAATCCAAGTTAAAGTTTTATCTGTAATTAAGTTTCTTATATTGATAAATTTAAGTAAGATTATGGACAGAGTTAAATTTAATTTATTTATATTTCACAATAAACTCTTTTGGTAAACATAATTTTTGTGAAAACAATAATTATTTTACAATTTTTACTAATTTATAATATTTAATATTAAACAATAATAATAATAATAATGTTGTTTAGATTTAAATTATTTTATTTTATTAATGTCAGCATCTTGTGATTTTTGATACTTAACTGCTTTACTTAATGCTGATAAAAATAGATGAACACCATCACATTGAGGCCTCCTGATATAAATGGAATGTGCTATAAAAGTAATTTTTTTTAAAACCCGTCCACTCAAACCAACACTTTCCCTGAAATATAACATAATAAATATCAAATGAATAATCGCCAAGTATTTATTATTATTTTACTTTGATATTTCATATAATTTTTGAGTTGTGCTATTATTTTGTTCAGCATTTGTATTAGGAAGACGATCAAATTTATCATTTTCTTCAACATTTATAATCAAATTTACCTGTAAGTGAAGTTAAAAAATTATACAGAAAACACAATGTGTCATATGAAATATTTATAAATTTATTAATTAAAATTTATATTCACTTTAATAAGTTCTTCAATGGCTGATTTAAGTATAGTATATATAGCCATTTCTTGAGGAGGATTGACAAGCATCTTTATGTCAGCTCTATCAGTAAATGCAGAATCAATTGCTTCTGTCACATTTGAAGTTGTCAAAAATATGACATTAGGATACCTTTATACATGGAACCAGTATAAATTACAATACCCAAAAAGTTATTTAATAAATAACTAAAAAAAGTGTAAAAAAGAAAGCCGGACATACTTCGCTCATCGGATCAGATACTCTAGATGGGTGTGTTAAATTTCAAATAAACGATAAATAATTTCTTCAACAATACGTTTTAAGTGAAGTAGTAATAATATAAAGAACAATAATAGTCATCATTTTCAACACATCCCCATGAGTATCTGATCCGAAGTGTGAAGTATGTCCGGCTTTCTTGTTTATACTAGTCATTGGTTTATTTTATTTTACTTTACTTTTTTTATCCAATAAATAAAGATTTAATGAGCAAAAAAGTGTGAGAGAAAAGTTTTCAATTTTTTTTTTTATAAATTTCAAAATTTTCTTATTTCAAAATATTTCTCACATTATTGTCTATCTATGTTTCAATTTTTATAATGGTTGGATTAAATAGAAGATAGTTTCCAAATTTTGAGAAATGACCTCTAAAGTACCAACTAGAGGCAAATCAAGTTTCAAAAAGTTGCTGGTGGAGTAATTGTATAAGTATTTCCATACAAAAAAGTGTTTATAGAAAAAAAAAAATAATAAACATTGTAAAAACACTAGCTTCTTCCCTTAGTTCAGAATCTAAAATAATCGTCAAAGTATTAACACTGTTTATATTTACTTTCTTAAATTATCAAGTTGTGTGAGTACAGCATTTACAACTCTTATAGAGTCTGATGGTTCAGTACCAGACAATACAGAATCACGAGCACGTGTTAAACTCTCGACTTCATCAATTAATATAAACACTAATGAATCGCCATATTCCAATACATCTTTTATTTGTTGAAACATAGCCATTACCAATGATCCACTCTGTAATTACAATAATTTAATTATAAATGTTTTACTACTTATGATTAGTAATTTAAATACTTACTTCTGAGAAATATTTTGACAACAAATTGTGACTATTTATTTCAATAAATTCAAAAAAGTTGTACTGCTGGCCTAATCGTATTGATAACTTTTGGGCAAGTGCCTTACATATGGATGTCTTACCAGTACCAGGTGGACCATGCAATAGTATTAATCTGTTGTAACTAATAATATTTGTATTGACACTATGACGAGCAAAATTCATTCCAGTCTGTGCATAGTTTAAAAGCTATGACAACATGATTTAAAATTAGAACAATTTATAAAAACCAAATGTTAATTTTAAGAAAATATAATTACAATTTCTTTAATTGGCTCTTGGAACACCAATGAATCCCAAATTCCACAAAAATCAACATTTGGTAGTATGCAACGTCTCATCTTGCACGTAGAATCGTCAGTAGTTGCACTGTCTGCTAGACCACTATCGTCTAATTTATAAAAGTAGATTTTGATTATATATGAATCTAAATCTAATGAATCAACTAGTGACTGAAAAATAATTTTCGTTAGGTAGAAATGTTAAAAATAATAATACAAAACCATACCTGATTCAAAATTTGTTGAACGTTATCATCTTCTAGTAGTACATTTTCAATTTCACAAATTTGTATTTGTTTCACACAGTCTATGTTTATTAACTCTTCAGTGACAAATGAAGTGTGTACAGATTCCGAAACAATTGGTTTAATACTTTTGAGTTCAAGTAGAACGATTCTTTCCAACTCAATTTTGTCAATAATTCTACAAAGGTAACAATAACATACATTATAATTAATGAGTAATATTTTCATTTTAGAACAATACAGGGTATTCCAGTAGGATCTAACAATTTTTTTTAGATTCTTAGTGAAGCAAAGAAGCTTATGTTTTTACAATGAAGATTATTATATTTTTCTTCTTCTGTGAACACTTTTTTGTAATGAAATATTTGTCTAAAAATTTCGATTAGTAACTTTATAGATTCGAAATCTTATAGCTCTTATCTGAATAAATATTTTCAATTTTTTAAGCATCTCCTTTTCAGCTAAAATAGGTTTCGTATCGAATATTTATTATTTTCATCTAAAATACGCTTCTGGGAATTATTTTTCGGATAAAATGAGAACCTTATAAGATATTTTTATTCTTGTTTATTACCTCATAAAATAATTTCGGCTTAAATATGTTTCTGATGAAACATTTTACAGATTAAATATTTTTTCTTCTAATACATTACTCAACAAACGCAGTTCTGATAAAATATTTTTCGATACTTTACTCGTGAATAACTTAAACATTATACAATTACATACTTTTCGGTTTTTAAAAGGACCTCAACATGTAAAGTGTTCTTCATATTTTTTCTAAAATATAACAATTTTAATTTAACTTTAAAAGTAAAAAATAGAATATTAAAAAAAAAAAGAAAGTTTTAACTGTGGTAACTAGTAATTAGTAACTTAAAACCAATTTAAGGTGAAAATATTAAATATCTTATTCTGGGCTTTAATAGTTAAATCTGGCATTCAGTGCATTAAATTTATCACTTTATTAGTGTATCCATAATAATTTAATCATAGTAATTCAAAAAGGAGCAAAATTTGATAAGAGATATCTGTGTAACGGACACCCAAAGAGAATACAAACATATCAAACACAAATTACCTTCGGGTCAAATATTTAAAACTAAAAAAAGCGGGACTTACTTCGCACAATGGGTATTCTTCGCACTACGGGTGGGATTCTTTGACGGGTGTATTGAATTTTAAAGAAACGATAAATTATTTCTTCAATAAAACGATTCTGAACGAGGGAAGTTAATAATATAAATATAAAATAGTAGGTTAGATACTGTTATTTAATAGTGTATACATATACATGGCGGTCCTGTAATATGTGACAACTGATAAGGCGTTGTGGCTCTGAGAAATGTATTTTTGGGCGGCAGTCCAAAGGCCACACCGTAATTACCGACTTGTATTGTATTTAAATTTAGCGTCGAAAATACGTACGATAAGATAAGCGAATAACAAATACTTTTTAGTGTCCGTACTTTCTTAGAGTTTTTTTCAGTCTTACCCTTGTAAAATGTTTAATTCTTTGTCCGTAAGAAATTTTATTGCACCAAAATATTCGCAATGAAATTTTCTATCTAGACACTGAATTTCAAAACAATCGGTTAGGCCAATTTTCTTATATGTACGTTAAAGTGCGTGATTTTAGGAAAACTAACGAATTACGTCTAAATTCTAACTTCAAACGGTTATAAAAAAAAAATTTGACTAACGATTTTCGAGATTTTTTCAGATCAAGTAAACATATATGTTAGTGAGATAATATTAAATTTTCAAGTCTTAATATCAAAAATCAAAAATTTTAATACATAAAAACAGGGATAAAAACTAACAAAAACTGAGATATTTCCGAAATTTTCAAAATGCTGCACTTAACTTAAAATTAATCAAATCTTTTTGAAATTTTTATGAATTGTTCTCGTCACTATTTTTAGTGGTTGGTGAAAATTTCAAGTTCTTGCTGCATTATTTTAGAAGTTATGTCAAAAAGTAATTTTCAATTTTACGGAAATTGCGGTAATTGCATATTTTGCCGTTTTTTGAAAATTTTTTTCAGTTTTTTCGCATTATTAAAAAAAATATTGAGAAATTTGAAAAATGACCTTCCAAAAGTACCATTTGGGTTCGATTTTGGATCTATAAAGTTACTGATCGAAACTTTTGGACCAGTATTTCTATACGAAAAAGTGTTTACAGAGGAAGAAAAAAAAAAAATAAACATCATTGTAAAAACATAAGCTTCTTCACTTCGTTCAGAATCTAAAAATTAATTGGCCAAAATGCAAATGTCCTTTACTTAATATATACTCAGAGTTGAAGATGAACAATATGAAGACAAATATAAAAACAATATCCATTTGAATTTCTATTATTTGGTAGTTTGAAAAACTACCCAAAAATCAATATTTGACAAAAAAGACTTGGAAATTATCATTTTTTGATCCAAACTTTTAGAAAATTTAAACATAGATAATGTGAGAAACATTTTGGATATACTTCGCTGCTCTTCGGATCAGTTACTCTTGGTGAGTGTATTAAAAATTTCTATTATTGTTCTTTTTATTATTAACTTTCTTCGTTCAGAATCATTTTATTGAAGAAATGATTTATCGTTTCTTTAAAATTCCACAAACCCATCAAGAGTATTTGACTGGAGGAGCGAAGAATATCCGTGGTGCGAAGTATGTCCGGCTTACTTGGCTTTACTTTATTTTACTGTACTTAGCTTTACTTTTTTTATTTCATAAAACAAAATTTATGTGATATTCCTCAACATTATATTTTCAATATTTATATTAATAGCGTTATGGCCTAAAAGATTAAAAGATTGAATATTGTAAAATATAAGCAAGTAACTATTCCTACTTGTACTAAATCAGTGGTTCAGAAACATTTTTTGAATGATGGAACACTTAATATTTCACAATATTTTCGTGGAACATAATGATTTTTCATGGCCTAACACATCTGATAATTGACCAATGACCAGATTAGAATGAACATTTGAGGAGGCTAACCTGTTTATTTGTTTAATATAGACCACGGTCTTAGATATATGTATGTAAGACCGTGATATAGACCCTCTCCCTAATGGGGTAAATTTTGAGCATTTTATGGAAAATCTGGAGGACTTCGAATGGATTTTGGAGGTTAAGTCCTCAAGCTCCCCTGATTTCCGCCTATGTGTCTTATACTGATGTATTTTATATTTTAAAAATAGATAAAAATCAAAATATTAAGTAGTTAAACTATAAATATCATTTATTTATGATTTTTTTTCCACCGACTTTTAATTTTTGGTGGAACACTTACCATGAGTTCACGGAACACATGTGTTACGCGAAACACCGGTTAAGAACCACTGTACTAAATGTACAACTTGATAATATGCCACACTAATTACAGAAATATTAGAGATAATGTGTGTCACTCAAAACCCTATTATAGTTTTATTTATAATGTTGGGGGTATGATCAAACAAATGTCTAAATAATAATATAAAAATGTAGGTATCCTTTACTACAAATTTAAGTCGGGTCGAATGCATTGCAGTTAGTCTTCGTACGTATTGTTTACTGCCAACTTTCATTGTCGAGTGCCTGTACATACAGTGTTTGTCTCCGTAAACATTTAATATACCTAGTATTTTAATACCCATTTAAATCATATATTTTAGTTGTCAGTCAATTGACCCAGTCGGTATTTTAGTTGTCGGTCAATTGTTTTGTCAGTGGAATAGTTGTTGATCGATTGACTCAGTCAGTATTTTAGCTGTTGGTCGATTGTCCGTATTCCGGTTATTATACATACTACCTGATTTATCACATTAACAGTAACAGAAGTACTAGAAGACCAAATGTGAATTGCTGTTCATAGAATGTAATTTTAATAAGACCTTAAAAATTGACAATGATATTAATAAATTATTACTTCTATTAAATAAAATAATATTTGATATTTCGAAATCAATAATAAATATTTGATTAAAATCAATAAATATTTTGAGGCCTCATTATATAGCAAAAGTTCCATGGCCTGTGTGCCTCCATACTCTGCACACCTGGTTTTTAGATACAAACGACAGGTGAATAGAGTTGTACATTTTTCAATGTAATTAAAAATATAATTGAAAACAGACAATTAATATTTTTGATTTTTTTTTCGGCCCCACCCATTGAAAAATCCTGAGTAGGCTACTGTATCTAATACCTTGAGTAAAATATATTTGTACTGTTAACAGAATAATTAAATTATTTGGTAAAAACATATTAATACCTACTAATCATATAGTACGTATTAATATAGTTGTATTAATTAATACAGTCAATGGATAACTAATTTATATAGTTATCCATTGAATGGAACAATTGTAGATTGTATAATAGATAACCTATTTTGTAGTACTTTGATAATATTATGTAAAAAAAATTTAAGTTCTAAAAAGTATTCTCTTTTAAATTAATTGATTCCGCCTTAAAATTACAATAGATTTATTAAGCTTAAAAAAGCAAATGCATCAATATAAGTAAACAATAAGGAACTTTTGAGATGCAATTAACTACATTTAATGTTTTTTTTTTCTGTGAATACTTTTTCATTTAGGTCTGCTGGTCCAAAAGTCTCAATCAGCAACTTTTTAAAACCGGATTTGCCTTTGGTCGGTACTTTAAGAGAGAGACGTCATTTTCTGAATTTTTCAATTCTTCAACTTTTTTTTTTTTTAAGAAGAAGGGGAACTACTCAACATTTTACAAAAAAAACTCTGAAACAATCATTTTTTGATCTAAACTTTATGAAAATTTAAATACAGATAAACAATAATATGAGAAACGATTGGCGCCAGAAAATTTTGAAAATGTGAAAAAAAATTTGGATATTTTTCTACTTTTTTATTCCTTTAAATATTATCACAAAAAAGAAAGTAAAGTAAAGGTAAGAAAGACGGATATACTTCACACCACAGATATTCTTCGCTCTTCGTGTCAGATACTCTTGGTATTAGAAATTACGACCATAATTGTTCTTTATTTTATTAACTTCTTTCGTCAGAATCATCTTATTGAAGAAATGATTTATTGTTTCTCTAAAATTCCACAAACCCACCAAGAGTATCTGACGAAAAATATCGATGGTGTGAAGTATATTCGGCTTTCTTGTCTTTACTTTACTTTCTTAAAATATAATTATAGCTTAAGAGTTAAAAAGAAAATTTTACCTATCTTAGCCTTAGCCTTATATTCAACTTCAGAATTTATAAGCATTATTTATTATTGTAAATCAAAGTATGTAAAATGTATAGTATAATTAATAGTGTAGATATTTTATAAATAAAAATAATGTTATTATTTTGTTATTTATTTCCTATTATTTATTTTACTGAAGAAATTTTGACATATATATTTTAATAATCAAAATGAAATATACCTACAACATAATATAGCTTCTAGATACAAACAACTGTATACAATCTTTAAAAGTAAAATTATGTTTAATTTACAGGAATACATTTAAAATTTGATGTCATAACCAATAAGATTCCTCTTGCCAATACATTCACCAACATAAAACCACATTAATACTTCAATGTAGACGAGTGAATTGAGAGTAGCATCCTGTAAAACAATTTCAAGTTGAAAACACTGATTAATAATAATTTAATAAAATTCATAAGCTCGGTAACCATTAGTTTCAATGAATTAATTGATACAGATATTGATCATAGACATTTAACACTCCTATAAATGTTCAAAATGTTTTAGATTCTGAACGAAGTGAAGAAGCTAGTGTTTTTACAATGATGTTTATATTTTTTCTTCTCTGTGAAAACTTTTTCGTATAGATCAAAAAGTTCAAAAGTCTTGATCAGCAACTTTTAGAAACCAGATTTGCCTCTAGTTAGTACTCTAGAGAGGTCATTTTCTGATCTAAACTTTACGAAAACTTAAACATAGATAGACAATAATATAAGAAACATTTTGACACAAGAAAATTTTGAAAATATGAAAAAAATGGGATACCTATTTTTCTAAAAGCAAAAAAAAGTAAAGTTAAGTTAAGTATAGACAAGAAAGAAAGACGGACATACTTTGCACCGCGGATGATCTTTGCTCTTCGAGTCAGATACTCTTGGTGGGTGTGTTGAAAATTACAACTATTATTGTTCTTTATATTAACTTCTTTCGTTCAGAATCGTCTTATTGAAGAAATGATTTATCGTTTCTTTAAAATTCTACTCATCCGAAGAGCGAAGAATATACAAAGTGTGAAGTATGTCCGGCTTTTTGTCTATACTTTACTTTACTTCACGTTTTTTTTTTTGTAACCTAATCAAATTAAATGTATAGTTTAAAATAATTTATTTACTAAATACCTATATGGCTATATACCTTATTTAACATAGTAATTAATACTATTTAAGTTCACAATTATATTATACCACTTTTACACAATAATTCTAAATTGCTTGAAATCATACTTAAAGTGAACCAAATAAAAAATAATACTAATTATGAAATTTAAGATTTACCTAATACATTTATACTAAGTAAAATAAGTAATTAGAAGTACAATTTTTACAAAATAATTAGAATTCCAAGTAGACTACATTATTACCTAGGTATATAGAAAATATATTATTTAATATCTTAATGTTTTAGATGTTATCTAATTGATGCACAAACATACCTTTACGGTAATATTCTTCCAGCGACCAGTTCGAGCAGTTTGGATAATTTTAAAAATTTCATTTTTGACTTCTGGTAAGTCAGATAATTTGGGTGGAGTTAACTCCACTTTAGCATACTTGACAAAAGTTTGCAAATTGGGTTTGACTGTGTTAACAATTGCTGCATTATAAAATAACAACAGTTAATGACAGGTAATATGTATTAATACTAAAATCCCAATTAAAAAGCAATACTTACAGCCTATAAATCCAGCTTTCTTAGCGATTAATCCGCTCATTTTGATATTTTTTTAGTTTACGGAATTTGTTATATTTATTTAATGTTTGGACTAGACCAATACAGAACTATAGATGAGAAAAAATCTGTAGAATATTTATGAGGTTAATAACAATGTCAAGTCAAGTGATAAACAAACAGCTGTCTTACCAGATTGTAATACTTATGGATTACAAAGAGGTTCTAAATATTCAAATTTCCACCACAGATATCTTTCATATTTGACATATGTTTAAAAAACACTACTTTATATTTATAATTATATAGTTATGTTATGTCGTTATGATATTATGTACTATGTAGGTTTAAGTTTATTAATTTGTATGGGTATAATAATATATATATATATATATTTTATAATATTTATCACGATTTAGACTGTATTTTCAGTTTTGAATACAGATCGTGTATGATCATTATTTATTAGTTATTATAACTGAACAATTGCGAGTTCTGGTTATAATGAACTCTAAAATCAAATCATCTTGTAGTTCTGAATTTTCTCAAAGAAAAAGTTTATATTTTCATGTACGGAAATTTCACGATGAAAGACTTCTTGCGGACGTTCTACCCGCTAAAGACTTTTTTTGTCAATTTTGTGACAAGAAATTTTTAAACAAGAAATCTTTAGATAAATACATCACCACGTATCATAAAACCAGTAAAAAATTAATGACTACAAGAATATTATGTTCACACAAGTTATGTAAGAAAGAACTATTTTCGTTTATCAATCTCAGGAATCATTTGTCCGAAATGCATGAAGAGAATATAGAATCCGAAATGATTCAGTTATGTGGCATTGCAGGTAAATATTAATACACAATTTTATTTTTAATAATTTAATTATACATTTATAAATAATATATAAAATTTATATACATTTGAAACGTTTTTTTCGGTTTTTAGATGCAAATAATGTCCTTTAGATATTTAATTATTTAAATTAATTATTAATTTTCATGTCAGCTGATTTTCTCATTTTCAATAATTTATTTAAATAACAATAACAATTTGTATTTTAAGCCGACTCGCATGGTTTTACATTTATAGGACAAAATGTAGTCCTTAAAAAATAAAATTATATTATTATTTTTATTACATATTAATTTATTAGTTTATTATGAATAATTTTACAAATGCATGTAAATATTTAACTGTATCATTTGATAGCAAAATTTGATTAAAAACATAC
This sequence comes from Stegophylla sp. TES_Ste_2020, assembly GCA_025469315.1. Classification (NCBI taxonomy): domain Eukaryota; kingdom Metazoa; phylum Arthropoda; class Insecta; order Hemiptera; family Aphididae; genus Stegophylla; species Stegophylla sp. TES_Ste_2020. The sequence goes on from JAIPRM010001374.1 coordinate 31,555, forward strand.
ATTTCTTAGAATCTGTGCAATTCAAAAAATTTGTGGCCTACCAAAAATTTACTTGAAACCCACTTGTGTGGGTTTCACGCCTCACCTATGAATTTCAAAATTCAGACATTCAAAAATGTACATCCAAAATTAAATAATTTCATGTTTTCCAGAATTTGAAAGATGGAAACTAAATGAAGAACAAGTAACATTTTCAAAGTTCGTTACAGATAGAGCAGAGAACAAAATAAATGATTTAATTTCAAAGCAATTTTATTATTGCCATCGAAAGAAAAGTACCAATGTCAGAGAAACAAAATCAATCGGAACGAATAAAATTGGTGGAGTATGTCAATCTATGCTCGAGGTGACAATTATTAAATGCGATAAAACAGAAAAAGTACAAATTAAATACTGGAAGACACATTGCAGTCATTAACAGGAAATCAGACGAATCAGAATAGATCAAGAAACAAAGATACAGATTGCAGGTACTAATATGGCTGCTCATAGATATTTTTTTGAATATTGATTTATTTTTATTTTTGGTGATATTGAAAAAAAATAGTACCTATCGATAATACTTTTTACGTTCTGAACAAACCAAAGCTTATGATTTTACAATGATGTTTATTTTTTTTTCTTTTCTTTTTTCTCCTTCTGCTAACACTTTTTCATAAAGAACACTTGTTCAAAAGTTTTGATCAGCGACTTTTTAAATTTAAATTTGCCTCTAGATGCATTTTTTAATCTGGTAGAAATTTTCTTTTGCTTTACTTGTTTTTCTAAATGGATTATAATTTTCATAACAGTTGACTCAACTAATATTTTTTTTTTTTTTTTTTTTTATAGATTATTACTGATATAATATTAAGTATTAATCATTATTAATCGTTTTCTCATTTACTTTTTCCAGCTAAGTTGAAAGAAGGTGTGACGTTTCAGCATATCATAGGTACAATTCGTGACCCTGCAGCCGATAATGAAAACTACCAACGATTGCTACTCTTAGATCATAAAAATTTACACAATATTATACGCAATTTCAATATAGATTATGCAACAAGATGACATAAAATGATGCAATTTGCTTAAAATTATGTTGAATGAATCGGGAACACTAGCAAAATGTCCAATTTTGAACTTCAAAAGTAAGGATGAAGATTTTGGACATGAGGAGCAAGCGGTGTTGAGAAAAGAAGATATTGCTTTGATGACAATGACAGACTTCCAAGGAGAACATTTAAAAATAATTTGTTTTGAGAAAATTTGTATTGATAGTACCCACAGTACAAATGTATATGATATACATTTATATACTATTATGACTGTCGATGAGTTCGGATAAGGTTATCAAATTTCATTCTGCTTTTCTAATAGATCGGAGGAAGCTATTTTCTAGCTAATTTTTGAAAAAATTAAAACTAAAATAGAAGTTATCAATATGAAAGTTTTTATGTCGAATAATGTTCCTGAATTGTATAATACTTGGAGTGGAGTGATGGGATCAGTTGAATATCAAATTTTATGTTCTTGGCATGTAAATAAAAACTGGCTAGAAAATTTAAACAAAGTAAGCGGGGGGGCCTGAAAAAAATTATTTGATTACCAAATATTGTGTGCTTCATGCACCAGACGTCCAGTAACAGACTTTCAAAATCATTTAAAAAAAAATCATTGATGATTTAATGCAATACGACAACACTAAAACATATAGAATTTATTTTGAAAAATATTCACGGTGACCAAAATTGTGGGCTTACTGTTTTAGATTGATGCTTAGAAAATACAAATATATATTTGGAGTCTTTCCACAAAATATTAAAACATATTTGTTTGGAGGGAAAAAGAGTAAAACGCTTACGATAAAAATCTCTTTATTTGTGAAAATATACTTTTATCGTCATAATTATTTTTCCTGTTCTCAATGAACAGTTATAGTAATAATTTTCTCTGTTCTCGGTGATTTATTGTTTCTTTAAAATTAAACACACCCACATAGAGTATCCCAGAGGATGTACAAAGAACACCCCAAAGTGCGAACTACACACTTTTTTTAATATTTTCCATTACTTCATAAATGTACTGTTTTGAGATTAAGTAAATAAAATAAATATAAAAAAATATTTAATAAATATTATTATTTATATATTACAAATGTACAATATTACAGTAAGAATTATATGTAAAACAATAGTTTCAATTTCACTGTTAGACATGGTCAATAGATAAAAGCAAATGACCACTGTTAAACATAGTATTTATTTTGACTTTATTACCCGAGGAAACATTTACTGCATTATCAATGAGAAATGCACACTGATTTACATATGAATTTTCATTTGCTGTAGAAACTTTACAACTTTCATAAATAATCAACTCAAAAAAGTACAGAATTGTATTTAATTGTCCACTAGCTTTGATTGGAATTGTTATATGTGACGACATTTCCTGACACATTTGTTTTGGTAACAGAGTCAAACAAGTTTTACAATCTGATAAACAGATATTTGTCACTAAATTTTTGAAAACATCTAAATGATGATTAACCTATAATCATTTTGGAATAAATATTATAAATTTTTTAATGAATTACAAATAATTTGTTATAACATACACTATAAGTGTTCATTAAATCTCGAATATGAGAGTTGCAACTCCTATTACTTTCAACCACTTTACTGACTTGTGGTAACCAGTTTGAATGTACCAATTGGCATTTTATCAAAAGTTTCTCAGGTAAAATAATTCCATGTGGTTTCAACATTTTGCTAGAAAAAATAATTCATAGCTCAAATATTTAAAAATATAATTAATACATTATGTTAGAAAAAAATTTAAAGCTATACAAAATTGCAATTTTCATATTTTTCAATGCAATATATAAGGATTTATTATTTTATTAATTTAAATATATATTTAGTTTTAACATTCTTACGCTGTATATATTTCATTTTCGATAGAGTTGATATTTAACTCTCCAAAAAAGTTAATATAATTGACGATAATGACATCAAATTTTATCAACTTCGTTCTATCAAAATTGTAGATATTTGAGTAAGAACTTTTTGAGTTTGTAACTTTTTTTAAAATATCTGTTAAGCTTTTGTCGGTGTAATAAATATCAACATTAAAATTATTATCTGAAGAAGCTAAACAAAGTAATTCCAAGCCAAAAATTGGAAATGGGCATGTATCCAGAATGTTCACATTTTTAAATGATTTATTTTTTAAATACCTAGGATAAAAAAAAAGATTAAAAAATGAAATAAAGAAATATAAATTTCATAGTTTTAAGTTTTTACCAATTTTTTGCAGCTTTGACATAGCTATCAACTTGATCATTATCATTTAAAAATGAAATTATTTCTTTTTCTAAAGGAATAAATTTGGAATTTGGAATTTCATCTTCCAATTTCAAAATATAATGATCACCTTGCCATTTGTATTGTATGTAGAGTTTATCACCTTGATTAACTTTTCTATTAGTTTTGGAAACAAACAATGCTTGCTCCCAGCAACAGTTTTCATTTTTCTCATCAAAAGTATTAATTGTAATATCTTCTGTTAATTTAATGACAAACCAAGAGACTATAGCATCTACATTTCCAGACTGAGCAATATTGTATTTTAAACTTTTCATAATCATATTTTGAGAATTTAATAAACTATTTATTTGGCATGGATCATTAAAGTTAATATCCATTACTGTTTGTGGTTTGGCTAAAAAAACATAATCTCCTGGTAACTGATTTAATTTTTCACAATCATAAGGTTCATTTGTAGCGGAACATAAATTTAGCTGTTTTAGATATAATTTGTCTTCTCCAAAAAATATGTTTCTTTTACGAATATAAGGGCATTGAATAGGAACTGCATATACTGTTGCGCCAAGTGGAATGACACATCCATGTGGACCTTCAGGGTTGAAATTGGATTTTGGAGGCAAGAGTAAATTATCCCAAGCATGTTTAAGAGTAGTTAAAATATGTTCACCAAATAAACCAGCATCCATAGTTTCAGTGACAACTAAGGAAATCCTGAAACAGAAACATGAACTTACATTTAAGTAAACATAATGTATAATTCTATATACATAAGTATGCATATGAAGAAGGATAATTAAACTTTGGCATCATTAGAAAGATTGGGGAGTAAAGGTCAGGGGGGGAGAGGGTCTAACAATTGTGTCAAGTGTAAACCTTTTGAAATAATGAGAATTTTGAGAAATGCTAAGTATAAAGTACCATCTAGAACTGATGCTTGAATCAAAAATTGGTTGATCGAGGCTCTTGGACCAATACTTCTATACACAAGTGTTTACAGAACGGAAAAAAAATAATAAACATCATCGTAAATTCATAAGCTTCTTTCCTCTGCTCAGAATCTAAAATGTGTGAAAAAATTATGTCTATGGTATGGTTTGAACCCATAACCTTACACACCTTATGTTTATATACGTTTGAATAAAGTTTATAATTATATATATTACAATAAAAAAAAAAATGTATACTCAAATAACAAAGACAACATCTAAGTGATATACCTATAATCTATAGTATGTTTACCGTTCATCAATATTGTCTGGAATAAACAAATCATTTGAATTTATATTGAATATTTTAATTAAACTACCCAAATTATTTCGAGTTGATACTTCAGAAGCAATTTTTGACATGATCTGAGAATAATCACAAGCATATATTTTATCAACTGGGTATTCTGCCGCATATAAACTGTAACAGGATTAAGATTAATATTTAATTGCAGAGTAAAACTCTGTTAAAACAAGTTATTGTATTTATGTTATTATTTACCTTAAAATAAGAGATCCACAACCAATATCTAACATGGTTTTATAACCTTGGTATATTCTATAACCAATAGCTTTTTTAAAAGCAAAATTACGTTTTGAGTCATTTAACATTCTATAATGCCAACGTTCTATGAAATGACTGTATATAATTTGAATATTGGTTAATGCTGGCAAGTAAAATTTGTTAATATCAAGTGCTTTCATTACAAAATGTAGGCTTTCTTCAATGTAACCTAATCTAAAAAAAAATTAAAACATATATTTATTTCATAATTTAAAAGGCACGGATATTTTTAATGACAGTTTCGTAAATAAAAAATTAATTTTACTTGATTATCTCCTATTATTTTAGGTAAATTAAATGCCAAATAAAAGATACATATATTATTCAATGTTATATTGTATAATTATTACCTAATTAAATGAGATCCTAAATTGTTTAGCAATATTTCATTGTTTGAGAATAACATTATAGCATTTTCATAGCAATTAAAAATCTCAGAATATAATTTATTCACTTCAAGTTCTTTTCCATAATTACCTACAAAAAAGTTGTTGAAATTTAATAATGGTATTTTCAATAATGTCTAAATAAAATTTGAGAAGATTTAAAAGCATACATAAACACGTGATGAATTTGTTTTTAATACTATTTTTGAGATCTGGTGCAATTTCAGTCAAAACTGATAGGTGAGCAAATGCTGGTCCATTTTCCAAACGTTCTATTGCTAAATCTGCTAACCTGAGTAGCCTTTTTACCACATTATTATTTGACATATTATCCATTTTTATTATTAATTCTTTATTTATGAAATATATAAATGTTTAGTTTTAAACAAACATTTTTTTAAGCCATTTTTCAAATTTGTCAAAAATCTTTAAAATTGACATTCTTCTATAAATTGATCAATCATTCTAACTAGAAAAAAAAAGAACAAACTTTTATGAACAATTAAATACAAAAATTTTAATTATATAAAAATAATCTTTTTTTCTAACAATCTTAACCGTTTAGGTACTATTATAAAATATATATTAATGATAAATATATTCCATTAAAATAATTATAATAAATGTACATTTTATGAAATGTACCTATTAAAATTTATTATATTATAATATGTAAATAAAATAGGTATATTTTATATTTTTATAAAATTTTTCATTACATAAATTAAATATTATCTAAATACCAATGTCTGTACACCTAATGTTAATTCATATAGATATAACTATAAAAAAGTATGTACTTCGTACCTCGGGGTTTTCTTTGCTCTTTGAGTGGGATTCTCTTGTGGGAGTAATGAATTTTAAAGAAATGATAAATCATTTCTTCAATAAGATGATTCTGAGCAAAGCTTTAGTTTATTAAAGACAAAATGTTTTTCATATTATTGTCTATGTTTAAATTTTCATAAATTTTGGATTAAAAAAATATAAATTCCAAGTCTTTTTTGTTAAATTTTGTGTAGTTCTTTCCAAATTTTGAGAAAACAATCGAGAATTTTGAAAAATTGCCTCTAAAGTATTATCTAGAGACAAATGTGCTTTCAAAAAGTTGCTGGTCGAAACTTTTAGATAAGTATTTCCTACAAGTGTTTAGAGAAAAAAATGAAAATAAAAAAGTGAGTCTAATTATCGTAAATCAACATTTATTCGTTATAATATAAATTGTACTAATGTTTAATGTGTTGCCTCCCATCAGTCACGGTTGAAAAAGGAGCAAAAAATTATTTTTTACCAGGTATAGTTTGAACATGGTACCGTCATATCCGAGAAATATGATGTAACCGTTAAAATCCGTTTAAATATAAATACAGCGGTTGAAATAAAAGATGTTTAATATAATAACCGTAAATATTGAATTTTCAAAATTAAATAATTAAAAAACTATTGATCTGCATGGATTTTAGTTCACACTATTGTAGACAGCGTTGAAATATACTTAAGATGGTGAAAAATATTATCAACCTTCTTGAGTGTTCGTAAACTAGAAATATCTCATTATATTTGTCCGTACTTTCTCCGTTTAATTATTCATCCGTATAAAATTTATTTCACCAAAATATTCGAAATGAAATCTATGTACCAAGTTTCAAAAAGATAGGTTGAATCAATTTTCTTTTATGAATTCTAACTTCAAACGATTATAGAGAAAAAAGTTGACTTATGATCTTAATATCAATTTCTTTAAGACTTAATCAAGTCTTAAAATCAAGCATTAAAAAAGCCGGACATACTTCGCACGATGGGTGGTATTCTCTTGACGGGCGTATTAAATTTTAAAGAAACGATAAATCATTTCTTCAGTAAAACGATTCTGAACAAAGGAAATTAATAATATAAGAA